>VDFB02260287.1:11955-114940 GCA_007258455.2 Sequoia sempervirens | reverse complement strand
TACTTGGTACATTCACATTTGGCATGTAGGGATTTGATGGGATGTTGTCATTCGTTTGAAGGCTCATGCATTGAGTGTTTGGTTAATAGATTTGTAGGATTGGACTTGGATTTAAATCTACCATCGGAAAAGGTGTTCCAAGATTTTGACTAGGCATACTCAAATTTGTTGTACCATTGAGGTTTGTAGGAGATAATAATCCCATGTATGGATTGTATAAATGTGAGTTTTGAAAATAAATTGGCATTGTGAGGCTTTGATAATTTTGTTGGTTTAGATAACTTATGATGTATGGATAAAGTTTATATTCCATGTTCTTCTTGTGTTTTGACTTTGTTGCAAAAGTGGCCTCTAAGGTGCTTAGGACCAATGATGAGATGAAGGATGAAAAGGGTGAATGATATGGGTGTTGTTTTTCTTAGGAACTTTGGATCAATGCTAGACTTTAGGATTTTATTTTGATTGGCTTTGATTGGATAATGAACTTGTAAACCTTAAGATGTTGGATGTGATCTTTAGAATAAATCTGTTCAAAGGTGTGATAATTTAACTAGAGGTATGAGAAAGGATGCATTCCCATACTCCTAATTAAACAAGGTGATTTTGATTTGGTTTAAGGATGTACCCAAGTCTAGATAATGATGTTTCCAAAGATACAAAGTTGCTTGTGGGATGGGATGATAAATGTTTGAAATGGATGAAGTGTTTGATTTTGATCCTAAATGAACCTAAGAAGGATTTGTTTACAAGGCCAAGGTTTTGAAGAGCATTCTTTTCCCTTCAAACCAAAAGATCAATGTTTACTCAAAAGACCATAAGAAAAAAGATGCACAATCACATGTGTGGGGTCCAATTGATTTCATCTTGATTAGTGAATTGCTTTTACCACAAACACTTTATTGATTAGATTTTCAAACTAAACATCTAATTTCATAACTTCTTTTCATCCCACAAAGTGCTATGTGGAATTCAAGGAAATCAAGGCAATGGTTACCAAATGTTGACTTTGGTAGAAGTAAATTAAGATGTCAACCCAATTACTTAGAAACCTCTAAGGACATAATCCCCAGGGTAAGTAATAGTTCTTGGGTTTTGTCAAAGGTATTTGCTCTAACTAAGGGGTTTGAAATTTTGATGATGATGTTAAGTGTTTGTCTCCAAATGTTTTCAAACAAGCAAAGTGTTTTGACTCACAAGCAATATAACATCCTAGCTCAATTGGTATGTTTTTCTTGGTGGGCTTTCCTCATGCCCTTCGTAGTAGAAGAGATGATTTTACATGCAACCAAGGAAAAAACATAAAGGTATGTTAAGAATGAAGTCTTAACCTCTATATTTTAACCAAGATCAAACATGGCAAGTAACTTCTTGGAATCTAAGTTCCAATGTACCACTTTGATAAAATCATTGGATGGACTAGTTGGTTACTACAAACAAGGGTTTTAGTTCAAACTTTTTATTCATGGAGATTGACCCATACGGCGAGAGTCCCTTTTCAGATCCACCTCGTCGAAGCCAACCGCGTGATACTGGTGTTTATTCCAATACCCATATTTATATCTCGGGTGGAAATACTCTTGGCTTTAGAATGTTACTGGTTGAGTCATTCCCTTGGGTGAGTACTTTTTCCCCAAGGCAGGCCCTCTAAGATAAACAAAATCAAATAAACATATTCACAGTTTGATCGACCCTTGTTTAGAAACAAAGGGAGAACACATGCAATAAGTTCATTCACACTCACACAAGATTTTATTCAATTTTAAACGCAAAAATGAAGTGTGGAGGTGATTGATTTATCTCAACCTAAAACCACAAAAAAAGGCCTTTTGATTCTCAAGATCGCTATAAAGTGCGAGAGAAGCGCATACGTCCGTTTTCAATGATGTTAGTTTAAGTAATCCATCACAAAGACAAAGTTGCACTTGTTCATTTTAAGGCCACAAAGCAATTGTGAGTTCTTTTTAAAGCACCAAAGGACAAATGAGAGTTATTTTGTTCAATTTTTAATCCCAAAAACAAACTTTAGTAGATTTGAGTCCTAATGTTCATTTTAAACCCTTTGTAGCAAAAATTGAAAGATTATTTTTAGAGCCCAAACGAAATTAGTAGATTCTAAAAGCTTGAAAGATAGAAAATCCTTAGAAGAAGGATTATAATTTATTCCCAAAGTGTTTAAAAACACTTGTTACAATGATGTGATAATTATTTTTCTTTGATTTCCATGCTCCCTTATCCTTCAAAACTTGTAATACAAGCTCTAAATGTCAAATTAAATCAAGAAACAAGAAGATATGAGGGTAAAATAGATGAGTAAGCATAAAAACCCTAAAAGTTAGACCAAGTTTCATTATGATTTGACATTAAATGAAAATTTGAAAATTTTAACTCTATAAAAGTTGATAATAACCTAAACCATTGGATAGCTTATGAAATTATACCCCATTTCAAAAAAATAATCTTCAAAAAAGACCAAAAAATGACCAAGATATGGCCATTTTAAGTTTGCATGAAAAAGAAAGAAATCCAAGTGGTTTTGTTTGTGATGGTAGCTCTATTTAATTTTCTAGCGGTGCTATATGGCGATGCTAGAGACTCCAATGGTGTAGTTTGATTCCAGCAATGTAGTTTGATTTTTTGAGCAGTTTTGTATGGCGACGCTAGACTGTGAGCGGTTTTGTTTGCTGTAAACACAAAAAACATCAAAAACCACGAAATTTTCTCAAAAAACGTGATTTGATCTTCTGGTAGGCCCTCCTTCTAGCACCAAAATGTGAACCCTAATCCAAATACCTACAAAACACAACAAATTAATACATTAGGAGATCAAATGCAAGCAAGAAAAAGGATTCCTCAAGAAATTCATTTGAATAGCAAAAGAGATAAAATATGAAATGAAGAACACAATGAGATTTCAAAGCATATCAAATCCTATTCTAAAGCCAACAAACTATTAATCTCTTGAAGGAATTGGTGCCAATTTGATGTGAAAATTGGCCTCTTCCCAACTCCAATGATGCAAGATTGATGTATATTGATGAATGTTGATGAGTGATCCACTTTGTTGAATGATGTTAAGTGATACAAGCCAAAAAGCTACATAACCTAGCTAAGATTCAATAGTGATTGATGAAATTTGAGAGATATTTGAGCATGGTAACTTTGCATAAATTTTGGATGATCAAATGAGGCAATGAGCTCTTTATTTATAGAATGTCAAGATGGATGAATGTCCAAATTTGAGCAATGTGGGACTAAGAATCAACAAATAGCAAGGTGCCACTTGTCAACATGTGAATGGAGGAAGCTTGAGCACATTTTGATCAATGTGCAAGTTTGAAATTTGAATTTGATGAAATGCCATGTTTAAGGGGGATGAAAGATGAGTTAAATGCTAAGTGGGATACATGTAAGAGACAATGTAAGAGCCTTAAATGCTTTGTTGGATGGACAAGTCATTTTGGGGGGAGATTTCAAATTTGAGGAATATTCCCACTTGGATGTCTTTTTTGAATGAAAATAGGTGATTTATAAAACAATTAAATTGATTTTCATGTGCAAGTTGCAAAATCTAGAGGATTTGAGTGATTAGGATTAAATTAATCAGGATTTGATTAATTTAAGGGAAGATTTAGCTAATTTGACCATTTGATTTAGATTTTAGGATTGAAATAAATCAAAAAGAGATGAAAATGATTAAGACTTAGTTAAATAAATATTTTGATTTATTTAACCAAAAGGGGTGATGTTAGATTAAATTAGATAAATGTTTGATCTATTTAATTTAATTAGATGAACTTTAGAAATTTAATCAAATAATATGGATTATTTAATTAAATAAAGATAGGAAGATGAAATGACCTAGCTAATTACACAAAGATAATGATTTAATTAAATCGAGGGATTTATTTAATTAAAAGGGGAATTATGATGAATTTAATCAAATAAGGCTATTTGATTAAATGGTTAGATAGAGGGATAATTCAGGATGAAGTGATGCAAGTAGATCAAGATCGAGTGTGCGATATTAGTCTGTATATTTTCTATGTCTATAGAAACTATGTAATGTTTGTATTCGGGCATTTTATTTTATATCCATAGCATTCAAATTAATAGATGGTATTCGATATATATATGTATGTATGTATGTATGTATGTATGTATTTTATTTTAAATTGTGCTTAGCACTTTGTTATTTGATTTATTAGATGGAAAATAGCAACTCATATTTTAATATATATTGTTAGAGTTATCATGCATTAGCCAATAATTAATTAATCTTTAATTGATTATTAGTCTAATTTATTCTCATGCACTTAAGCTAAACTTACGAGTGTTTTAATGCTTTATTAGTTGAGTTAATATTAGATCATTATGTCTCATCTCATGTGATGTTGACACTTGTCATGATCTAATCCCTTCTTATTTAGGGATTTTCTCTTATATACACTCAACCCTCATTGTAAATATATATCGGATATTATCTGGAGCTTTCATATCTTCTTGAAATTCTCTTCTGTAGCTTTTTCTTATTGAAGAATATTGCACATATTGATTGCAGATCTCTTGTGTGGAAGGTCTATTTGTTTGTTGTTTGATCCTGTGGCTCGTGTTTTTGTGCTTGTTTCACAATTCTAACATGGTATCAGAGTGTGGATTTAGCGAACCCCTTCTCAATTTATAAGGTTTATTTTCTTTAACAAGGGTTGTAGGCTTCAGATTTGAATCCCCTTTGATTTCTTTACAAATTTTGGAGGTGGGATTTTTTGGTGCATTTTTGTGTTAAGAACCTTTCCATTGGATTTAGAGCTATTGAGAAAGTCAAATTTGGCTTTTGTTTCAACTGATTTCGACTCCTAATGCCAAATCTACGAGGTTTTGAAGCAATTGCTTTGTTTCTAGATCCAAAGGGTAGCTATAATTTTGGTGCATTTTGAGCTAAAACGAACATCACCATCACACTCAGAAGGCCCAAAAACTTTAAGATTTCCTATGAAATTGTCAAAATACATGTCGGGAGTTTTTGAGGCAATTTTTTTTTGCCAGGAAGGTTGTATGGCCTCCCCAACACGTAGATCAAAGTAATTTTAAAAAATAATATTAAATTTTTTTCCCGACATTTGAAAAAATTAAATTGAAAAAAAAAATTAAATCCTTTTCAAAAAGGGTGCATGTTTTTTTTTTTTTAAATAATATTAAAAACTTTTTGGATATGGTACAAGGTACTTGCGCCCCCTGTCGTGGCAAGGGTGGCAAGTCCCTTGGGCCTCACCCCTATAGTGGGGTACCTATAGGGTACCACCACCTACCATATGGTAGAGCAGTGGCCCTCGAGTCCCATGTAGGGGAGGCGACATGGACTACACCCTTGCCCCCCAAAAATCATTTCTTTAAAAAAAAAAAAATTAATCATTTTTTTCTTTTAAAAAAATAAAAAATTAATCATTAGTTTTTTTACGCATTTTTTTCCAAAAATATGTATAAATATTTTTTCGTTGTTTTTTTCTTTAAAAATAAAAACATGCATTTTTTTTGCTATATGTTTTTTACAAATAATGTCACATCACTGTGCCTAAAGAACCTTTTTTTCAACAGCACTATATTTGGTAGGCCTCTATTTTGAGAGGTTTTTTTGACAAATTTAGTGAAGTAGTTTCATTGGGGGTACTCATACAGATTCTTCTCTTTTTTATCATGATCATCAAATGTTTATGTGGAGGTTCTTCTTTTAGTATTACAACAGTCATTCTTCAACAATGTTTGCAACTTCTTCATGCTTCAATGGTGTTCTTTTTGTTCATCGTTTGTTCCTATCTTTTGGGACAACATTGTCTCATTTGGAGGCTTCTCCAATCCTTCACTTGGATTTCATCTCTTTTTGGAGTGGAGTTTTTCCCATGAGGTTTTCTGTTTTTCTCTACATTATAGAAATCTTTTGTTTGTACATGGGTTCCCTACATGACCTTATTTTCTAGGACCCATCATGCATTCTTTTTTAGGGTTTTTAGCTACTCCCTAAGTTCATCTTAAGGGGGGTGTTAGAGTTATCATGCACTAGCTACTAATTAATAAATCTTTAATTGATTATTAATCTAATTTATTCTCATGCACTTAAGCTAAACTTAGGAGTGTTTTAATGCTTTATTAGTCAAGTTAATATTAGATAATTATCTCTAATCTCATGTGATGTTGACACTTGTCATGATCTAATCCCTTTCTCATTTAGGGACTTTCTCTTATAAGCACTGATCCCTCATTGTAAATATATCTTGGAAATTATCTAGAGCATTCATATCTTTTTGAAAGTCTCTTTTGACGCTTTTTCTTTTTTAAGAATATTGTACATATTGTCTGTAGATCTCTTACATGGAAGGTGTATTTTTTTGTTGTTTGATCTTGTTGCTTGTGGTTTTGTACCTATTTCACAATTCATATTTATCTATATATATATATATTATTTATAGTTTGATATGTTTATATGAATATAAATTATGGTGAATTAGAAAATTTACGGTGAAATTAGCTATTTAAAATATTTTTGCCTCTGCAATTAAATGGTACGATTTACTTTTGATTTGTAAATGGAAGGATTTGTTTAGAAGGAATGAATTTGACTATCTTTAATGTTAACTTATTTTCATAACCATTCAATGTCATGATTTGATAATATGTGTTGATTTCATGGTTATATTAGTATTTGTGTTCTCATTTTAAATAGTGGGTTTGATTTGTGAAATTAAGGTGATTCTTGAGTTTTGGTTTAATATTCATCCTTTTGTGCAAATAGTTAAGGTGGGCTTCCAAAGGTGAGGAGGAATTATCTTGGATGTTTGGTTTTATTATTGTTTTATTTTGAAGTGGTTGTTAATGTTCTGAGATGTGTGTAAGAGGGTTAATGTCTCACACTGAGTTTGCATTTTTGTTATTATGTGTGCAAGAGGTTCTATGCCTTGCACGGTGTTTGGAGTCATGTGATTATATTTAGTGTGCAAGATGGTATATTTCTTACTTGTTGTGTAGGTTTTACTAGTTCCAAGTAAGGGGAGTGGCTCTCAATGGGGGTCGAAACCCAAAGTGGTGTCCAGGACAACCCATTGGAGAGTTTCTTAATCTAGTGATAACTTAATAATGAATTAGAGGGTATGGGTAGATTTCACATTAAACAAGATAATGGATATCTCACCCATGCCTGTGGTGCTCATTTAGGCTAAGGATGGGTTGAAAAGGCCTGGTTGGCAAGATTAACTTCCTTGTCCTCATGAAAGGAATGTTGATTCTACATGTGTCACCCTATGGGTTTGGGACCTAATGAGAGGTTGTCAGGATAACCCATGTCAGGACCATGTGAAGACACTCCTCCCTATTGAAGGCTATCATTCCCTAGTTGTATGTTCTCCTCCTATTGTGTGTATTCCTCTAGAAGCAATGTAAGTGTTATATGTGGCATCGGTATTATTAGTAGTGTTGTAGTGGAGTCATATATATACCCCTTGTTATGTTATCCTATTGTCTTCTTGTTTGTCTACTTGTTCTTGTGAGACCTTGTGTTATCTCCTAGCACAGGGGGTGGATGTCAGGATTCCACATGGTCGAGAGGTTGTTACTTTTTCCTTCATTGGGTTTCCCTTTCTGTTGTTCAATTGTGTGGAGATTGTACTTTATGTAGCTGATTCATGTTCATGTTCTAGTTTGAGGAGACAACCTTTATGTTTGTGCATTACCAGATGTATCTCTTATTGTACTTCAGATGTATATTCTTCCCAATTGATCTCATGGAAGCATTGTTGTAAACCTTGTAATGTTGTAATAGATGGTATTAAACTCTCTTGTAATGGAAAAATTTAAGTGTTGTATTTTACATATGATAGATATTTGAAATGATCTTGAATGTTATTTATATTTAATTACTTGTTATAGAAATTATTCATGTAGGATATTAGAATATGATGACTTAAAATGAACTTATCTTGTTAGTTAACTCTTGTAATCATTGTAGTTAATGAAATGGTTCTTGTTAGCTTGGTTGGTAGATACATTAGTAGTGTAGTCATGGATCCTTAGAGGACTTTGTTTTGTTTATATGAACATATGTAATACTTTATAGTTCACTATTATTTACCTTTGAATAAAATTGTTTCATTATTTAGTCATGTTGTGTGTTGTCCTCTAGGGTTACTTGGTGGGGTGTTATAGATTGACAAAATGATTGGTAATTGGAGCAAAGTGTTCCTTTCTCTGGCTAGTAGAATACAAATTTTCTAGAAAATCCTTGCCTCCTATAGCATCTAATTTTCCTCAGTTTAGTTGTTTAGCAGCTATTAGGTTGAGGAAATTCAAAGAAAGATCAAAACTTTCTTATGGCTAGGTGGAAAAGGAAAGAATAAGAAGCACATGTCGTAAAGTGGGAATGGTTTTATTGAAGCAATGATGAAGGCGATCTTGGTTTGAAGGATCTCAAATTACAAGGTATAATATTGGCCTAAAAATGGATCTTGAAAGCACTTGATGGGGATTATCCATGGAAAGTATTGATAACAAATAACATAGAAAGGGGAGTGCCTAAACATGCTAAGGCATGGAAAGGACTGCCACTGTGTGATCTCATATGCAACAAGCATGCAATAAGGCCTGAGGGATATGTGGTCTTCAAGAGTATATGGAAGGCATGGGAATACATAAAAGGACATATCCAAAACTCTTAGGCCTTCTCAAATAACACAATATATGGTCACAAGTCAATATGGTGGAACCGCTTCCACAATGGAAAACCAGTTGCACTTAAGCAAGAATGCTCAACAAAGGCCTGGGAAAAAAAAGGCATCAAATATCTTATTGATATCATGGATGAAGAGGGACTGAAGGACTAGAATCAACTTAGTATTGAATTCAAATTTCTTGGAACTAATTGGAGAACATTCTCTATCCTAAAAGAGGCATGTAAGGAGATTCCTAAAAAGGCTAACCTTGTGGTGGACTCTAATCAATTCAAAGAGTTTAGGTGGAGTGATGGTTCCAAACTCTCCAAATTAAGTGCAAAAAAAATTAAAATACCCTTACCATAGATCAAGACATATGTGCCTACTTAAATCAAGCCTAGAAAACTAAGCTAAATAAGAGTGAATGGACAAAAATATACAAAAAATATTGGTTGAAAGTACTAGAGCCAAAGAAAGCTTGCTTCCAATGGCTTCTAATAATGCAAAGGTTGTTGATTAAGTGCAAACCTGATGATATAGATATTTGTAGCCTCTGTAGAGTACCAGAATTGGTGGAACACATCTGCTTCGATTGCCTCTTTGTAAGGAAAGCTAAGGTTCAGAAACAACTCTCCTAACGTCAAAACCATAGGGAAGAATTCAAAGATGCTTTTAAATTTTTCAATTACAGTCCAATTAAGATACACTTGAAAGAAATAACAGAAACAAAGAATATAAACATACATAGATGAACACTAGATTTACGTGGGAAAACCCTTATGGGAGAAAAACCCACCACACCAAGAAAAACCCCTTTGTATTACAGTAATAAAATTACAGAGTATGGGATTCACTCTCTTTAATGTCAATTTACAGTAGAATTCACAATGATTAACCTTGTACAAAATATTCAAGTTACAATACTCTCATAATTGAATTCACACTGATCACACATCAAACTGTTCATCCAACTGATCGTCCAACCATCAAACCAAACATCATCTTCGATCTCAGAGTATATCCATGCCAACCCTGGTCTGTTGAACTTCCTCACAGGAATGGCCACACTAGACTAACTTCCAATGGTTCCCATTCAGCTTCTCTAATTGGTCGAAGACACACCACGTAGGATAGTCATCAATCGGTCAAAGGTGTTCAAAATGTATTCACATGTTGGTGAGACACTAACCATGTCTCCCCAATGCCACAAAGCCTGATCCTAGTTATTTCCAAGAGTCACTGCTATCGGCAAGATGTTATACTGAGTTCACAGGTCGCATCGACCTCAGAAATCCCATCGGTGAGACTATCGTCATTCGCCAAGAGATCATACCGAAGTTCACAAGTCACATAGACATCAATATTTCCTTTAGTGAGACTATCGCTATCACCAAGAAATCATACCAAGGTTCCAAAGTCACATCGAAATGTTCTACCATCAGTGAGACTTACTGCTATCGCTGAGAGGTAATACCGAAGTCTTCATGTTACCCCGAGACCACCTTTCACCAGGATTCATACCGAAGACATCCGTTAATAAACACATGTTGCATTGTCGGCAAGACTTACCTCCATCGCTAAGAGTTCTTACCGAGTATTCAAGTCACTCCAATGACTCCAAGTGTATAACCATTCAGTGAGACATCTCCATATTGATAAGACTTCATACAGAAGCATATGAGTTACTCCGATGACTCCAGTCGCTATGAATCTCCCTGACCATCACAAGGAACTAAACTGTCGGCTAGAGATCTCCCTGAGCGGAGAGAGATAGAAATCTCACAGTGATAGGAATGTCACAATAAAAGACTCTAGTCGGTAAGACAAATACAAGGTCTTGGTGACCTGAACATTTCACAAGGTTAACCAACTACTAGTTGGCCAGACAATAAGGATGTCACACCGACTTGGCTCTCTCGGAGGTTTCAGCCTATGGGATTGAGGCACACTATTTCAACACTCTTTGCAAGGGGAGTATGGAACTTATTTTGTAATAAGCAAAATATTTGAGATAAAAATAATAACTTGAGACCTGACATAATTATGTTTTTTATTTTTTAATAAAGATAGAAAAAACTAATTCTATTATGGATTCTTATTTCAACTAAATTTTTTTGGTTCATTTGGAAAAAGAGAAATGAAGAAAAAATTAGTGGGGTCAAGCGTGCAATTACTGAGTCTTGTAGAAGACTCACTGTCTCCTATATTGCTATGCAAGTTGATATGATGGTCAAAGTTTCTAAAGAAAATTTCCTAAAATTGATTGAAGATGGTATGATCATGGTAAGCCTTCAAGAGGTAAATTTTAGACAAGGTTGGTAGCATTCCAAAGAGGTCTTTCTTAGAGCCCTTGAAGTCTTTCAAAAAGAGTTTAATGAGAAAGTGGAAAAGAATGATCAAGGTAAAGAAGCTCCTCATCTACTCAACATTGAAGATTTCTCAAGGGAAGAAATTGATGTAGCAAGCTTGATGTTAAGGCTCAAAAGTGCAGGACGCAAGGTTCTAGAGATTAAGTAATGGCACCTATCTTACAATGCTTCAAAAAAATGGTAGTTTTTGGGTGAGGGCATCACCCCACAGTTGGTGGAAAGGTTGGACATTCTACATCTTGGCACTACAAAGGGCCTTTTTGCAGCACAATGGTCCTATATGGTGGCACAATGAACTCCCAGTGGCTCCTTTTTGTAGATGGTTCTCATAGTATAATGTAAATATGATGTAAATTATGACACGTGATGTATAGGTCATGCTTTGTTATATTGAATACAATTATCTATTGTCTTTTCATTAGGAGGGATCTTTTTAAGTGTATGAATATGGGGAGGTATCTCTTATGATGTAAAAATATGTGAATGAACTCCTATATATGCTTGTTGTTTCTACGATATTCAATACAAAAAAATAATAGATTGTTCTCCATCACGTGGTTGCTAGTTATTTGATATCCATTTATGCATTATAGGAATATTGTGCCACAAGCAATTAAAATGACATATAATACATTCTTTAATAAAAATGCCTCACCTTCTAGTACTTATTTTCTAAAAACTAAAATAGGGGAGACATAAAACATGCAAATGTTTGATCCTCTCCTTGGTTTTTTCCTACAAATTATTATTATTTGAAATTGTATCCTTAATTTATTTAATTGGCACTTCTAGAATCACAACATAAGAAAAGGACTTAGAATAAACTTTAAATGATAGGTGAAAAACATTGAACATCTATAATTGTGCCATCATAATTAGAAGCCACAATATCATTTTATTGCATCACCATAAGAATAATGACAAAATAATCTATACCAACAAATCCAAGCACAATAGATCCATCCAATAGGATATTTGACTAGAGTAAATTAGGGTGCAAAGAGTCATTGACTCAAAATAATAGTAATCATGATGCTTTCATTTAAAATTACACCATATTATTTGAACAAATTTTCAAATATGTTATGTCCTCCTAAAAGTGTCTGCTACCATAAATTTTTTTACTAAGGCGCCACATAAACCATAAATATCATGCAAACCCAAGGTGACAACATGAAGAGTAATATTTAACAATGCATGCATTTTTTTATAAAATTAGAGTTCAATGATAAGAAAAAAAGTATTACAATTTTGTCTCATCATATCTCTTTATACAATGGTGCATTGTTATTAAATCTCTCATACTTAATGTAACGACTTGCTCTTTTGTTTTCATGTGTTAGAGTTTAATAGTATTTAGGTTTTAGTGTTTTCTTAGGGTTTTGGTGTTTTATATTTGTAGACTCTATGACAAAAATCAATTTAATAGATTTATGGTATTATTTTTTTTCAAATTTTCAATGCCATAAACCTCATAGTTTGGGTTGGATTAAAGAGGGTAAAAATTTCCTAATTATGAATTAGTACAAAATATATTTTTCAATTGTTTTTAATTTTAGTGATGAGTTTGTGGTACATGTTATTCCTATAGATATTTGTGTTGTAATAGAAAGCTCGTATTTATATGACTAAAAGATAATTTTATATAGGAGAGGGAACAAATACCATGCTACTAAGAACAATATAAAATTCATGTTATGCTTATCATGGAAATAAAAAACATACTAAGATCCTAGATCTATATGGAAGAAGAGTGGAAACATAAAACTCCTTTAGGTATGGAGAAAAACAATTTTATAAATGTTATTCCTTGTTCAATAATTTTTTCCTTATATCATTCAAATAGTTAGAAGTATAAAAAAACTCTTTTTTTTGGTAGTTATATTTTGGTGCAATCTAAAGTGGAATATATATTAAAAATTTTGAGGGGTTATCCCAGCCTCATTTGTTGAGTTCATAGCTTTAAGAGACTAAATCTTTCTAATTAAGGAGGTCTAATTTAGAAATGAAATCATATTTATGCTCTTTAGCATGTTTTAAGATAAACAACAAATTCATGTATACTAAATAAGACTTGGGATGGTATGGTACATATTTAAATAATCTTTGGTGGAGGGAATTCCATTAAAAGATTGGTTTTGGCCATTGTTAGCATCACAAATATAGTTATGTTGGAAGATAAAAAATTAAATAATTAGAATAAAAAAATGAATCTAATTACATATATAGCTTCCTATGGATAGGTGTAGTTTAAAAAAAAGGCATCTCATTTCATGTTTGTATGCAAAATTTATGGATTTTAGAAAAAAAAATTGTATTAGATATAATGGAATTAGCAAAAAGAGGCTTATATATCAATTGTGTTACTACATATCAACAGTATGGTATTTGTGCATTTTCTTTCCTAGTTTACATCATCTTACAAGCTTTTGCAATGCTTTATCATAATAATTTACATTAGAGATACAAAATTACATCATATACTCAGGATTGACATATAACAAGTATACAAAATGTGCCAATGTTGTACTATATTATACTGCATATTATTAGTCTTCAACACCATTCATTGTTGCCACCTCTAGACCTACTCTTCCTTGTTATAGTTTTCATCTTAACAAGAGTCTCTGCAACGTCATGTTCAACTACTGTGTTGCTCTCATCCAAGGATTGGCTTCTATGTGTCCCTTTCTACTATGTTCTTTGTCTCATCCTTTAGCTCTTTTTTAAAATTATTGAAGTGTTCTTAGGAAGATCTCCACCCCTGGGTGCCTGTCCTACCAAGTATGACCATATCTTTCCTCTTATATTTCAATGTCAATTGTTCTCTTCTCAAGGAACCTCCATAATTTCTCCTTTGAAATATCAACTATTATGTACACCTGCATAGCAACATTATATAGTGCATGATTTTCTTGCAAGACTTAGTAAGCACCCTTCTATTCCCCTTAAACTTGTCTTCACTCTGAGCTTTCCAAATAGCCCAAAGGATTTTAGTGGAAAGGAATATCAAAAATAAAGAAAGATCCTTTTCCATTTTATTATCTTTTTAAAATAGGATTTTACTAGGCATGGGTTCACCATTATTTCCTCAAATATTCGTATCATTACAAAAGAGATTTGGGATTTCTTTAGCATAGATAGGTTCAAAAAAAATATGCTTGATTGTTTCATGTACCCTACATAGATTACAAATATCAATTGTCATTGTGTTTAATTTTAAATGGAATCATTTGTAGTAATAGTAGTAGGGACCTAAAGTAGGATTTATTTTGCTCCAGTTCTTTTATCCAATTATTTTTACATATTTTTTTCCATTAATTTCTATTTAGATTGGTTCCTCGTACTTTATTAGCATGTTCAGTTATATCAATTTTTTTTGTTAGCAGGAAATAAATTTATTTAGCATTTACTTTCAGTAAGGAGTTGCCATCTTGCCATTGAAATTCTTGGTATTGAAGATTGTCAGGTTTAATCTCGATAGGAATTGGATGTAGGCCTTTTTTTAAATAGTATGTGTCCTCCAGTTGCTTTGAGAGAGATTAAATTATGAACTTAGTTTATTCCGATCTTTTAGTTTACCATTCTTTAGAATATCTTTGAAACATTTGATCGCTTTTTGTACCCAACTCTTGGCTAAGCAACCTTGAATTAATGCACTAGGGATTTTTCTTTATGTTCTAAGTTCCACCAAATAGACCTATGTGTCATAATGGTGTTGTTACCATTCTTGATGAAGTGGCAATTAGTTATGTTCTTCTTAATAGCCTCCCATTCCTTCCAAATTGCTTTGAAAATATTAGATCCTATAGGGGCTATAGAACGAGCACTACTAAGGATATAACAAAATGAAAGAAGCTTCCATGCTTAATCCTATTTGGGAACTACATTTAATATTTTTTGTAGAATGAGGACCTTCTAGGGTTCCTCCCCTTCCAATGCTCAAATTATCCACTTATAAGCCAATGCAATTCCTTGTAGTCTTAGGTCCTTTAGACCTAATCCCCCTCTTGTTTTGGCAATGGAGCATCATTTCCATTTTATATTGTGCCTTTTTTTGTTACCTTTCCCATTCGACCACAAGAATTTCCTTATTCTTTTTTGGATTTCATTGATTTGGTAGGAGCTAAACAACCAAATTGAAGCAAATTATATGTTGTAGGAGGATAATATCTTTTGACAAACAAGTAGTCTTCCTTCCAGAGATAGGTATTGCTTGTTCCACTTGTCAATTTTACATTCAATCTTCTCCCTTATCCAAAGTCACATTTCTTTTAGGTTTGGGTATATAGTAAATGGGATGCCAAGATACCTTACCATTTTTTGGGTCCCCCCATTGAAGATCAAACTTCCTTAGCAATTTTGGGGGTATCCTTCCATCTAAATAAGAAAGATTTTGCAAGTACAATTTTTACACCCGATGCTTGATAGAAGGTATTGATCTTATCCATGAGATTGTCCATGTTTCCCTCCAATTCAATGAAAATTGAAGTGCCATCTACAAATTGTATCTTAATGAGTTCCTTATTGTTAGGTAGAGTAATACCCTTGACCACAAGGGATGAGATATTATCCCTTAACATATAATGTAATGCATCAAAGGTAATAACAAAGAGTGTCAAGGCAAGGGGTCATCCCTGCCTTATCGACCTCCCTAGGGTGAACTCCTCTATGAGGGTTCCATTCACATCTACCTACATAGTTGCATCATGGAATAGAGTTTTGACCATATGATAGAAGGATTTGGGGAATCCAAAAGCCTCTAAAACTAAAATTACAAAAGACCACTTACTTATGTCATACACTTTCTCAAAGTCAAGGAGTATTGAAACTTCTTGCTTTGTCTATTTTTCCCATTACATAGCTTCCTAGTTGGTGATAAGATTTTCCAGAATGTATCTTCCTTTGATGAAACATATTTGGGTGTTGTTTATGAAGGAGGGAAAGATACCCGCCAATCTGTTACGAAATAACTTGCACAATAAAAGGATATGATATGAAATATGTTGCAAATAATTGATAATAACTGGAATAAAAAGCCACTTCAAGGGGGAAAACCTCCAAATATCTCTAATGAGAACACACTTCACAATGTATGATGATGAAATAAAACTCATAAACTCCTATATATACCCATTTATGCCTAGGATATCACCTAGGCCAACTTAGACACCCCTATATCAGACCTAGGCTAACAACAACCAACTAAATAATAATATAATAATGATAACATGACATAATTAGGAGTTAAGATAGCCACAAGCCGATTATTCATAACTTGATGTACACCGTTATTAAGGGCAAAGAATTTCCCCCTTCTTTAAAGAAGCATTTTCCTCATTGCTAATCAAGTTGGGATTCTTTTGAATGAACTCCTCATCCTCCCATGTGGCATATTCAACTGGTAAATTCTACCATTGGATTAGATACTCAGTGAGAGTTCTATTCCTCAGCTTCTTTGTGTGTGTTTGACGAATGCACTCTAGTTCCAAAATGATTCTTTCTTCATTGAGCTCTTGTAGTGTTGTTTGAGTTGGAATATTATGCACAATTCTTCACAAATATTCTATAGTACCCTGTCAATCCGAAGAAACCCCTCAATTTCTTAATGGTTTTTGGAATAGGTCATTCCATGGTAGCCCAATTCTTCACAAATCTTCAATAGAGTGGTGAGGGGTGCTGCAATACAGCCATAATTCTTCACAAATCTTCTATACTACCCTGTCAATCCCAAGAAACCCCTCAGTTTCTTAATACCAGTTTTTGGAATAGGCCATTCCATGGTAGCCTTGATTTTGTTAGGGTCCACTTTTACTCCATGTGAAACTATGTGTCCCAAATACTCCACCTCCTTAAGATCAAAAGCACACTTGGATGGCTTAGCATAGAGTTGATGATCTTCAAGTATTTGTAATGCTTGATCCACATGTTGCAAATTTTCTTCCCAAGTCTTGCTATAAATCAATATATCATCAAAGAATACTAGCACAAACTTTCTCAAGAACTTCTTAAAAATGGAATTGATCAAACTTTGGAATGTAGATGGTGCATTGGTAAGACTGAATGGTATCACCAAAATTTCATAATGACCCTCATGAGTCTAAAATGTTGTGTTACAAATATCTTCCTCCTTAATCTAAATTTGGTGATAAACAGATCTAAGATCTAACTTGGTAAAATACATAGCTCCATTCAATTCATCTAGCAAATCATCAATGACTAGAATAGGAAACTTATCTTTAATGGTGTACATGTTGAGCACTCTATAATATGGGCACATGTGCCAAGTGTCATCCTTCTTACATACCATCACCACAAGCGAGGAGTATGCACTTTGGCTATGCCTGATAATTCTTACCTCTAGCATCTCCTCAACATTTTTTTCTATCTCTTTTGTATGTGTGGATACCAATAAGGCCTGATGTTCGGTGGTTGGCTCCCTAGAACTAACTGTATGGCATGATGATGATCCCTCTTAGGAGGAAGTGCTTTAGGAATATCTCCAAGAACAATTGAGTGATGATCAATTATAACTTGAAAATATGAATGAGTAGGAGCATTAGATTGAGAGACTTCTAATGTACATAGCTGGGCAACAAATCCATCCACTCCTTTCTTAAGAAACTTTTTCATTTGATAAGAGCTTACCATTTGTGGGGATTTTTCGTTCAACCCCCTTAGCTCTACTACCCTTCCTTCTAATTGAAATCTCATGAATAGTTCTTGGAAGTTCATCTCAATCATTCCCAATGTAGTAAGCCATTTTACTCCCAAAAAAATATCTATTGCACCCATGGATATCAGATACATTAGGGTATCAAGTTGATAATCTCCTATAGATAATTTAATGCTATGACACTTCCTTGAACAACTAACTGTACCACCATCTGCAATCAAAACCTAAAACTCTAGAGTTGGATATATAAAACAATTTAGACAAGTAGCTAACTTTTTGTTGATGAAATTATGAGTACTACCTCAGTCGATCAACACTGTTACCTTTTGCTTCTTTAAGAACCCCACCACCTTGAGAGTTTGTGGAACACTAAAACCTAAGATTGCATGACAAGAAATGATTGGTTGAGAATCATGTGATTCCTCATTTGACTCCCTTTCATCCTCTAGGATGGGTTCCTCTTTTTCCTCACTTGGAACTTCAATATAGAACATTTTCTTTTCACTGCATTTGTGTCCTTGAATGTATTTGCTATCACAATTGAAAAACAACTCTTTTACTCTTTTCTCCTCTATTTGATGTGGATTAAAACCTAGTAGGTTGTGTTCAATATCCTTTCTCTCTTGTCACATTAACCCCTTGCTTCTTAAGAATCAAATACTTCTCCTCTACCCTATGTGCTAATATAAAAGACTCATTTATAGAGGGGTATGTGCAGGATCATGATGGGCCAAAAAGTGGCAATATTATGGGTATTTGTAGGGTATGTGGCTGACAACTTTTTTTTTACCCAAATTTGATGAAATGAAAAGGGTTTTTAGAGGAGATTCTCATCTTTACACCAATATAAATTATGCTTTAATTTGAATTTAATAAATAATTATTATTTATTTTTTATTAGAATTATGACTAAAGTCATGATCGATAGGCTGATTGAAAAACATCTATAACTTTCAAATGGTATCACATTGTTTGAATATGAAACATGTGTCACATTCTATGCTTCACATACTATAGGATTAAAAAAATAAAAAATAAATTTTAGGAAGTTTTGACCAAGTTAAGGTGGTCAGACATAGGAGTTTTTATATTTTTTAAAAGTTGTAATAAAAAATTCATAATTAATTATTTACTTGGAAAAAATTACAAAAAAATATGTATCACATCCAGACATGAATCCTCTACTTATATATAAAATCTTATAAAAAATATTATAATTTTATTATGGTTAGGGTGGTTAGACATACACCTACTTCTTATTTTTTCCCTAAAATTTAAGTACTAGTGCATTGAAATTTCAAATTTTCACCAAATAGATTTTATTTATTTTTAAATAAACCTAGTAGTTTAGAAACTACATTCAATTTTCTATAGATTCTACTCTTACATATTTTTGAAATAATATAAATAACTTATTCAAATTTTTACGTCCAGCTGCCTAACACCGATTTTTCTAAATTTTTTGCCACTTAAAGTCCTATTTTTTCCATGATGATCCTACACATACCAAGAGTTAGGGATAAACATGTGTACCTCAAGTTGAATGTGATCCTTGATACCCCCCAAGAATAAATCATTCAAGTTCTCCTCTATAATTGTATCCACTCTTAAGGATAGATTTTGGAATTGTTGAATACAATCCCTAACTAATCATGTTTGTTGAAGTTTAGCAAGCTAGATGAAGAAGTTGTCTATCATGCTATTGCTATATTGTGCTTGGAGTTCCTCCGTAAAAATTGACCATGATACGATGAGCCCCTTTTTCCTTCGATGAGTGCAAAGCCAATGGTACCAAATGAATTGACCTGGTTCTAGATATAGGGAAGCCATTGTGACCTTTTGTCCATTTGGGATTTGGTGTACTTAAAAAAAAAATTCCATTTGGTTTATCCATGTTAGAGGATCCTTACTATCAAATTTTCACATATCCACCTTTGGAAATAAATTCCTAGATCCCATAGGAGTATTAAAACTTGTGTCAATGTTAGCTGACTTGGAATTTTCACCCCGGTTGCTTGAGAACTCCTTTCTTGGTTCAGTCATATAGGTGCTTAACATGTTTCGTATATTTGATATATCACCTCTTAGGTCACACATATCCATATTCATTGCAAAAATATCTTCCTTGACCTTACTGATTTCCTCATTAGGAGTAACATCATCTATTGTTATCCCATCCTTATTAGGAGTCTTCCCCAGAGTGACAACATTCTTTTTGCCCCTTGTTGCAGGCCCCGTCATGATGGGAACCAATAATTTTGAAATAAATCACAAAAATGAAACTTAAATTATCTAAAAAAATTATTGTAACTTACTAGGGCCAAAATAACGCTCACCTGAAAAAATTTCCAAGAAATAAGCATATTTGTAGCCTTGAGAGTGATATTTGTGAAAACTTTAATTTTTCAATAACTTTCTTATTTATGCTCTAATTCCTCCAAATATTTTACTATAAGATTCTTTAGTATGTCTTCAAAACCCAATAAAAATAAGGCTCCAATTCAGTAAGATATGAGAGATATGTAGATTCTAAATAAATTGTGTAAAAACCCTAATTCTATAATAATTCGCTCAATTCTACTCCAATTATTTTGAAATCTGGCCTGTAACTTATTTAATATGTTCTTCAAGAACCCTTTAAAAATTAGAATTTTTTTTTTCAAAATTTGAAAGATATGCTCATCCGAAAATCGCCTCCAATATTGAGAAAAAACCTTGCCTCTACAGTGACAAGATCATGCTTTGATACCACTTGTTATGAAATAACTTGCACAATAGAAGGATATGATATGAAATATGCTGCAAATGTTTGATAATAACTAAGAATAACAAGCCACTTCAAGGGGGAAAACCTCCAAATATCTCTAATGAGAACACACTTCACAATATGATGATGAAATAAGACTCACAACCTCCTATATATACCCATTTATGCCTAGGATATCACCTAGGCCAACTTGGAAACCCCTATATAAGACCTAGGCCGACCCAACCAACTAAATAATAATATAATAATGATAAAATGACTTAATTAGGATTTAATATAGCCACAAGCCGACTATTCATAACCCAATGTACATCGATATTAAGGGTGTAGCACAATCTTCCTACTAGGATTTTTGCCTGAATCTTATATGAGACATTTAGGAGGGTGATTGCCCTCCAATTTTTTACTAAGGTCCTATCATTGTATTTTGGGATTAGCTTGATAAATCCTTTTTTTATACTCCTTCCTAAGGTGCCTTTATCCAAGGTTTCATTATACATTGAGTGTAGGTCATCACAAACCCACTCAATAAAGGTCTTGTAGAATTCAGCAAGGAGGCCATCCACCCCAATGGTTTTATCATTTTTAAATGAGAGAATGACTTTCTTTAACTAATCCTTTGAGAGCTCTTTTCAACGTTTTGTTGCCTCTTCTCTTTGATAATTTTTAGAATGATCTTCCTTATGTGTTCCTTATCCTTGTAGTTGGTACATCATTGTCCCCCTCTAAAGTGAAAAGATGCTTATAAAACTAAAAAAAAAAAATTCTAACGTCTCCCTGATTTGATAGGGTTATGCCATCTACCCAAATCTGGTCCATCTCTTATCTTACCTATTTTTCCTTGTTGTATTTAAAAAATAATTTGGACCCCTTATCCACATTTTCAAGCCAGTTCATCATGGCTCTAATCCTTAAGCGTTTAACTTTGACAACCTAAATTTTTCTCAAGGCGTTCTTGGCCATGATTAATTTAATGGTCAGATTCTCACCTTTGGGTTTTTGTTGTATGTTTGATTCAACTTTAATAATTTCAACATGAAGGAGACCTTCCCTCTTCCTATTCATAGCCCTTTTCTTCACTATTGTTTGAAAGAGAGTCTTCCTGCCTTTCACATTCATTTCCCATCTTTCAATAGGATACAGGCCTTTGTACATCCATTGGTTGATTGCCCTTAGAGATTCAATGGCATTCTTACAATCCTTATCTTTTAGTAGGTTGGTATTGAGGATGAATCCCCCCCACCTTTTTCTTTAGAAAGGCCTACTTTAAGACTAAACTTCATCTTGATGAGTTGATGATCAGAGAGAGTATAGGGAATTACCTCTACATTACTCCTCCCTTCACTGATTCCACTGATAAGAAAGCCTTGTTCATGTAAAATCTTTCCCGTGTATAATAAATTTATTGGTGTTCAAAATATCAATAAATCAATTGAATCCTAAATACTTACCCAATGTATTATGCTCAAACTCAAAGGTTGATTTGGCCAACTAACAAGATTCGGTCAAAGAATGAGATCTTCTGCACTTTTGGTTCTGCAGAACCAAGGTGGGTCAACCTATATAATGCCTAAAACTTAATTAACTTGCACACATACATTGCTTTTTATAGTAGATAACTCCCAAAAAAATACACTAAGGAAAGCATTAACAACCTCAAACTTGGCTACATTCTAGGTATGATCAACACTTAACTTAGTAATTGGGAAGCAAAACATGAAACCTCAACCAAACAACAGGGATTTAAAATGATTTAGAATTTAAGAATTGTTTTTGAGATGCATCAAACCAAACAACAGACTAGTACTTGATTCTGGGCCATGGAATCAAATTCATAAAGAGAATTCATCAGCAAATAGACAACAACCAGTGGATTCATAATTGTTAATGTATTACACTAGCATATCCTCTCCTGTTATCAATCAAATTCTCCTTATCAGATCCAACCCGCACACTTGAAATCATTGTTATTTGCTCAAAGTATTTTAACCATTTTATTGAAATAAATCTATGAACATATAACACAATCTCAGGAAATTTGAGATGAAAAACTCAAAGCTACTTGGTATTATTGAATTCATATGATTTAACTGTATAAATCTGGACACAATTTGAAGATATTCATGAATGTGCAAACACTTTGAAGACATTCATGATTTATTTGCATAAATTGGTTGATATTTACTCATGAAATTAGTAACTGAAGCTTACAGACTTAGATTATAACTCAGAATTAAACCTTTTCTATCTACCCAACTCCATACAAGAATTTAGAACCTTAGAAATCAACCTCAGAACCCCTTTTCAAAACATTGTTGGCTGCCATATCTTCATATGCAATATCAGATAATTCTTGAAGCTTAAATTCAACGTATTCACTTTTGAATATCCTGCAGGTGGGTTCCACAAAAGAACATTTATTTTGGCATTTTGTAAAACAATTTTATGCCATGTCTTGTGCTTTGGTGGATATCCACAATGCATTCTCCACTCCAACACTTTTCCATCCATTTAATATGCTTACCCTCTCACATTTGTTGGAAAGTTTCTAAAGAAATTCTAAACAGATGATTGTGTATGTGCCCTACAGTGATGCATTTAATTCTCCTCTAGCACTGGTAGTGTTGGGATCCTTTCATTGCATAAGCTTAAGAGTTTCAAAACCTTTTTCATTGATGCACTCTCTACATACATTGCAGCCATTGTAATCCATGAGACCCTGTTTATTCATGGAATGGTCACTTTGCTCCAAGCTTTATCACTGGCGCTGAGGGTTTCTAAAGGATTTTCAACAAATGCATTTACTGTTAGCAGCAAATCATGGCAAGCTGTGTGTCTATTCAACAATCTATTTTTTATTATGCAGCATTTGTAGCAATCACTATGCCTTGGCATTCAAATTTTCTTGAAAGTCTTAGGAATTTTCACCAAATACATTTTGTGGTGTGCATTGGGCACCCTAATAGTAGCAAATCACTTCCTCAAACAATGATGATACATTTTCCTTGCAATGTGTGGGTCGCCCCTATTTGTTTTGTAAGTTTCTAAAGTCTAT
Source organism: Sequoia sempervirens (assembly GCA_007258455.2). Lineage (NCBI taxonomy): Eukaryota > Viridiplantae > Streptophyta > Pinopsida > Cupressales > Cupressaceae > Sequoia > Sequoia sempervirens. The sequence goes on along the minus strand of VDFB02260287.1, from coordinate 91,380 downwards.
CAACATTTCTATTTTGTTGTATCTTGTAGTGTTTGTTGCGGGATTTAATGCAAGCGTAACCCCTTTACATTTGGCATGGGTTGTAAGCTTCTCTAGTATTTTCTTGAAAGCCTTTGAATCCTTTTCAACAAATACACTCTGCATCGAATCTCAAGCCTTCTTCGTTTGATTTGGATACCCTCTATTTGATTTGGAATTCATTACAAAATGATGGCATCCTCCAAGTGCACATTGGCTACTCTCATTAGCCTTCAATGCCTTCCCTCCAAATGCATATGCTTGAAAATTTCTTAAGGCTTTTTCAACATATTATTTTATATTCTATTTCTATGGCATTCGATTTGGGATTTCTAGGAGATTTACGCGCCTTGTGTATACTGGCATCTCCATTATGTTGTGCTTCCATCGTTCTCTATCAAACTTGGTGCCTTCCCTCCTAGCATGGTAGCTTCCTCTGGTGATCTCAGAGGAAATTTCAACAAATTTACTATGCCAATATGTTGTTGGGTGCAACATTATCCTCTACAAAAGCATTTTATTTTGAGTTTTTAAAGCATTTTCAACTCTTTTTCAACAATTTTATTTTGTACACTTGCTGCTTCTAACATTCTTTGGTTTATTATCTATTGAGAAAGGTCGACCCTATCTCTATCACACATACCAAATGCATTTTATTGAAAGATTCTTCCTAAGCCTTTTCATGATGTGTGCCAAACTGTAAATAGTTCTCATTTCCAAATGCAAGAAGTATCAACACTCCATTTAAAGCACTTGATAAATGCAATCCATTTTGGGTGTGACCCACTAGTTACTTTCATTTTCCTATCCACAGCTTTGGATCTTCTCAAATAGTTTCAATCAATTCAACTACAAGCACTCCTATCACTTTATTGCATTGGTTTGGAATTTTCTAAAGCCTTTCAAAAAATCCTTTTGTGGAGTGCACACTGGCAACCTCATTCAATCCTTCTCTAAAGTGTGTTTAAACCTTTTTCACTTTGAGATATGTCTCAAACTTTTATCTTTTGATATTAACATGAGTGATTCATATGTTTGGCACAAATTGGTGAACATATCCATGATAATGGAAGTTACCTTGCCTCATTTGGAATGAAATATGAGTTAGAAGTTGAAATTTTCCATATGCTAATCATATTCATGACTTTGAACCTTTTCTAAATCCTTGATCAAGGGATCTTAACAATATTATCTTGCACAAAATTTTCCTTTTCAACATCATGTGATTTTTCAAAAGTTCAGCAAAATTGAATAGTATGGGAACTTATCCCATGGTAAATAATATTGTCCTCATGCATTAATTATTTCTCATTATTTGATCCTTTGAGAGTGAGCCTATATTATCCACATGTGAAAATTATCCTACCTCATTGTTGACAGAGTCACAACTAAGAAAAATCTAATGCACAACTTTAGTAGTTTCCATGACTTGATCATGTAATGCACTTACAACTTTATGATTATGCAAAGCATGTCGGGTCCCCATGAGGGCCCGGCTAAAAAAAAACATTTTCAAACAACTTCTAGGCTCAAATTGATCAGAAACAACCTCTCAATGCTTCAGAGATGAATATTTTAAATGGGTTTTAATTAAAACTTGTTTTCTGACCTTTTGTAGAATGGTGAAAATTGGCTAGGTGGGCTCTAGAACCGCCTTTAAAAATTGGTCAAATGACCTCCTGGAGTCACAAAAACTTACAAAAATGTAGAAATTTGGTCCAAGAATAGAGTGAAAAAGATGGATTAGAGAAATAAATCATCAGGAAAAAGTTATTAGCTATCAAAGTTTCCTACTTGAACTTTTTGCAACAACTTGTTTAGAAGCAATTAAAACTAACCAAATCACTTTGTTGAAAAAATATCAAATCAACTCTTGGCGGGCTACCATTGGACAAAATGGATCATTTTGGTGTAGTGAGCACATGTGCAAGAGGAATTAGCTTGAATAATCTCCCATCAAAATATATTGAAGGTCGAAGTTGACTTCTCAGAAAGGTTTCTGAAAATGCAAGTGTAAAACAAGAAAAATTGCATTTGGTTTTGACTTGTTAAAAATAGAAAATCAAGTTATGAATCTCTTAAATATGACATATGAACTTATCTTGGTATGGAGAATGCACAGAAACATTTTTTTTCTCTTGAAAATCAACTAGTTGCAAAATGCAAACTCAAACAAGAGGCTACTTCGCAAAATTGCAAGTTTGCAAACAACAGAAAAGTTCCAAAACCTTCTAGCTTTACTTTTTGAAACCTTGTCAAAACTTATTGTGGGAAGCTGAAAATTGACATGCTTTCTCACATAGGACACATTAGTGAGCTTGCAAATGGGTTTTTCTTGGAAATGAATAGGCTCCAAAATATGACCCTCTAGAGTGGGTCACTTAGGTAGATTCTTTAGGTGCACTTCTGAGAGTGCAAAGGAATTTTTTTTGAAATGGGCACTTCAAATTTGCAAAATTTGAGAGTTCCAATAGTGGCTCTGACTGGGGATGTATGCCCCCTATGGGCATAGCAAGATTCCAGATCTCTAGGGAGTAGACCGAATTCTGAGTACATCAAGTGTTGTCAAATTGCTCCTTTATTCATTCTTCTTTTTCAACTTCATCTGGTGACCCCATGCCACCAAATGAAAAGGGGAGTCAACATTCACCTCTGTCAAATACAATTCTATAAAAATATTTGATCTCCCTCAACTCATGTTGGCCCTTGTCACACCAACACAACTTGAGTGATTGCATTTTTGCAAACACAAGCATTAGGCTACCTTTGTGCAATTAGAAACTTGCTCTATATTTAGCTTTGTCATCAAGTGGCAACCAAATCAAATAGGCCACATCATTGGCACTTTCTTCATTGTCTTATTTTATATTAGGTGGCAACATTTGAAGATGATGATCAAGACCATATAAAAGCATAGTCTGATCACAACCATCTGCCTGATTAAACATGCTAGTACCTCCTAATAGGAAATCATATTCAACATTATCAACATGTTCATAACCACAATGCATTTGAAATTCAGACACACTTTTAGAATGTTGATTATCATGTGGTAGCAACTGTTCATATTCATCATATAAACCCTTCTCAAATTGATGGCAATTTCCTTCACTATTTTGCACATTGCCACATCTTGTGAAAACTTCTTCTAGCTAACAAAAGTAGCACTTACATTTTGTTACATGGCTGGAACTATTAAGCTCAATCCAATCACTAGGTTGCATGTCATAGGTGCAACCACCATAAGAACTTACCAGAAGATCTTGCTCATCATGCAAACTATCCCCAAGTCTATTCAAAGAGATACACTCATGCATTGGCACACTTTGCAACTATTCTTCATCATGTTGGTATTGAAAGTCATCAAAGATTCCTAACTCATCATCATCTGTGGTCATATTGTCATCTTCTGAACATAATGTATCAACACTTTCAACATCCCAAGCTTGCTGAACAATGAGCAATTCTGGTTCAGAAGCATAATCTAATTTCTCATTGAAATCAACATCTACATCCACATGAAAAGACTTATTACTAGGCTCATTCAAGTCAGCAAAGAAAGGCTTGTTCAAATCTACATTACAATTTTTGGATCTTGGCTCATTATATGTGCAAACCTCATGGTCATCTACTACTTCAAACTCATCAAAGCATATTTTTGAGTTTTCCTTACCATCCACACTGTCATACTCATCATATAATGCACCATTACCATCAAATGGTTGATTTTCTTCATTCACATCATCATCATCATCGCTGGTTCATAATTGGAAAGAGAATCAGATTCACTTGCATCATACCTTGCATGCTAAAGGTCATCATCATTTTCAAAGATAATAGGAGCAACACACAACAACTAAGAGTCATTCTTATGTGCACATTTCTAATATTCTATGGTTAATAGATTTGAGATTTGTTCACAACTCAATAGATCATTGCTCTGATCTATTCTTTCAACCACTTCCTCTTCTTGACCTTCACTGGAATTGGATGCAATATCAAATTGCAAATCAAGACATATCAAGGTATCATCATCTTCAAAGTCTAAAAGCTCAATGGGATGATCATAAACAAGACTTCCCCAATCATAAGAGATTGGATTACTAACAACATTGTCAAAATCATGGTCACAACTCATCATAGAGAATAGGTTGTCAATTTTTTCATTCTAACTCACTTCTGGGCTGTCATAACAACAATCCATATCATTTTGCATCTCAACATTGAGCTGGGTGTCTTCATTGAGCTTGTCACTTTCATTCTCTTGAGGATAAACATAAATTATCTTCTTTATCAAACTGAAAACCATCAATGGTTTCCTCATTGCAGTTGCTTGTGGCTTGTCTTTCAAACTAAAATTCATTGCATGCCTCTTCACTTCCAACTGATATATTGACATTCTCAAGAGAATTTTCTGAATCAAAAAATTCCTTTATCTCATCATGAAGACTTGTGTCAAAGCTACATTCAACACATGTAGTCTTGACTTGATCAATTGTATCACAACATTGTTGATTGCATATCTCTTCTTCAAAGAGTAAATCCAACTGATATTCCTCTTCAGGTTCTTGGCTTAGAAAACTTGGTTGTTGATTCTCATTTAGGCACATTTCTTCTATAGGTTGTTCAGAGACAAGTTCCTCATCATCTAATGATGCATCCTTCTTATTTTCTACCTTCTCAAGTATGCACTTGTCTAAAGACCTATGATCATTTGCATTCACATAGCTGTTGATTTCATCAACATGTTTGCCAATAATTGGAGACAACAAAATTTGCACATATTCATTTCTCTATTTCTCCAAATTATCTAAAAATGTGTAAGCCATCTGTATACTCAATATTTTGAAATCTTTTAGAAATTCAATAGATCCTTCTTTAAAGGCTTTAAAATACGTGTGAATACAATTTGGAGTAATAGGTATGAGATTCGCTGGGATTAGTGACAAGGCAGCAACAAATCTATGACTGAAATCAATACTTGACTCTTCATCTTGTTTCTTGATCTGCTTTAACCTTATGACAAGGTTAGAGGGCTCTCTTGCAAACTCTTTTCTATAAGCATTCACTAATTCATCCCAGCAAGGAAATGACTTCTTAGGAAAACTCAAGTACCAATCCTAAGCTCTAGCTTCAAGGGATCTAACAAAAAATCTCATCCACATATCCTAATACCCAAATGAATGTTTCTCCATGAAGCTGGAAAAACTTTTGACATGCGCATCTCCTTCACAAACATTGTATCCATGAAATCTAGGTATCTTTTTGTAAACTTGAGCTGACATGCTCTCAGTTTTGTAATCAACCCATGAAAAATCTAACTGAGCATACAATGGGTCAAAGGAATAGACAAAAGGTGCAGCAATTTGGCAAGTAGACATAGTTTGATGGTCTCTTGACTAGGCTTGTTGAAACATTCAATATCTTTCATCCATTTCTTTAAGTCCTCTTTCAAACACAGCTTTTCATTTAGGCCTTATCTTAGACTTGTGTATTCTTGGGGTCTTGCACTTTGAGGTGTGCAATGTATGAGAATTATCATACTTTTGACACTTCTTAACAAGCTATCCCAAAGTGTCTACAGGTATGACTATTTTATGATCCATAGATATTACAAATCAAGGCTCACTAATTGTGCATAATTACAAGCATGACCAAATGGTGGACAACTAGGATAATTGCTAACATAATGAAAACTTGGTCTTGAATATATGACAATGCAAATGGATGGAAATCTCTAAGATGTACAATTATATTCTAACCATCCATACAGTCAAATATTTGAGCACTAGACAAAATTATTTCAATGGAACTACAATTACATTAACAGATCTAGCAAATGGAAGTGTGCAAACTTAAATTTACTACCCTTTCCCTTTGTTAGTGCTAAATCACTAAATACGGAACCAAAATTTTCTCCTAAGATGTTCAAATATGGTTTTTATACAAGATTTTCTTGAAAACCAAAGGTGAAGAATACTTGGAGATGTTGCAGTTGCTGCAAATTGTTCTTCTGATTGGAAATATTTGCAAATCTAGAACTGTATCTACCTCCTCATCAAATTATTATAACAAAGTTTCCAGCTCTCTTTTTAGAGGTCTAGACTTCAAACAACAATAAGTTCTTTCACATGTAAATTCATTATTGAGTTCCTTCCACTAGTAGAGAACCACAGATCATGAAACTCTCTGGTTATCTGCAACAAATGTCTCCTTCAGGTTTGAATTCCTCCAGTGTTTGAACTAAATTCAGAATGGAAAACAATAATATGACTCTATAAAAATGATATGACTCTACTTCTAAACAACCTACAACTGGAGAATGAGAATTTTCCCTAGCAGAGTCACCATTTTGTTGGTGTTCCAAATATCAACAAATCAATTAAACCCTAAAGACTTAGCCAATGTCTTATGCTCAGACTCAGAGGTTGATTTGGCCAACTAACAAGATTTAGTCAAAGACTGAGATCTTCTACACTTCTGGCTCTGCAGAACCAAGGTGGGTCAACTTATACAATCACTAAAACTTAATTCACTTGCACATAGACATTGCTTTTTATAGCAGATAACTCCAAACAAAATACGCTAAGGAAAGCATTAACAACATCAAATTTGGCTACATTCTAGGTATGATCAACACTTAACTTAGCAATTGGGAAGCAAAACATGAAACCTCAACCAAACAACAAGGATTTAAAATGATTTAGAATTTAAGAATTGTTTCTGAGATGCATCAAGCTGAACAACAGACTAGTGCCTAATTCTAGGCCATGGTCTCAAATTCATCAAGATAATTCATCAAAAAATAGACTTCAACCAGCGGATTCATAATTGTTAATGTACTACACTAACATATCCTCTCCTATTATCAATCAAATTCTCCTTATCAAATCCAACTTGCACACTTGAAATCATTGTTATCTGCTCAAATTATTTTAACCATTTTATTGAAAAAGAACTATGAACACATAACACAATCTCAAGAGATTCGAGATGACAAACTCAAAGCTACTTGGTATTATTGAATTCATATGATTTAATTGTACAAATCTGGACACAATTTGAGGATATTCGTGAATGTTCAAACACTTTGAAGACATTCATGATTTATTTGCATAACCTAGTTGATATTTACTCATGAAATCACCAATTGAAGCTTATAGACTCAAATTATAACTCAGAATTAAACCTTTTCTATCTACACAACCCCATATAAGAATTCAGAACCTCAAAACTCAACCTCAACACCCCTTTTCAAAACATTGTTGGCTACCATCTCGTCATACGCAATATCAGATAATTCCTGAAGCTTTTCAACTTATTCACTTTTGAATATCCTACAGTTGTATTCCAAGAAAGAATATTTGTTTTGGCACTTTGTAAAACAAGTTTACGCCATGTCTTTGTGCTTTGGTGGAAATCCACGATGCATTCTCCACTCTAGTGCTTTTCCATTGATTTAATGTGATTACCCTCTCACATTTGTTGGAAAGTTTCTAAAGTTATTCTCAATAGATGATTTTGTATGAGCCCTACAGTGATGCATTCAATTCTCCTCTGGCGCTGGTAGTGTTGGGATCCTTTCATTGCATAAGATTAAGAGTTTCAAAAGCTTTTTCATTGATGCACTCTCTGCATACATTGCAGACATTGTATTCCCTGAGACCCTATTTAGTCATGGTGTGGTTGCTTTTCTCCAAGCTTTATCACTGGCACTGAGGGTTTCTAAAGGCTTTTCAACAAATTCATTTATTGTTAGCAAAAAATCATGGCAATTTGCATGCTTATTCAGTAATATATTTTGTATTATGCAGCATTTGTAGCAATCTCTATGCCTTGACATTCAAATTTTCTTGAAATTCTTAGGAATTTTCACCAAATACATTTTGTGGTGCACATTGGCTGCCCTAACAGCAGCAAATCACCTCCTTAAACAATGATGATACATTTTCCCTGCAATACGTAGGTTGCCCCTATTTGTTTTGCAAGTTTCTAAAGTCTTTCAACATTTCTATTTTGTTGTATCCTATAGAACACTTTCTTGCTACAAGCTTTAATGCAAGCACAGTCCCTTTACATTTGTTGTGGGTTGCAAGCTTCTTCAATATTTTCTTGAAAGCCTTTGAAGCCTTTTCAACAAATACACTCTGCATCAAATCTCAAGCCTCCTTTGTTTGATTTGGATACCCTCTGTTTGATGTGGAGTTCATTACAAAATGATGGTATCCTCCAAGTGTGCACTGGCTACTCTCATTGGCCTCCAACACATTCCCTCCAAATGCATATGCTTGAAAATTTCTTAAGAATTTTTCAACATATTATTTTATATTATGCTTCTGTAGCGTTTGATTTGGGATTTCTAGCAGATTTATGCGCCTTGTGTATACTGGCATCTCCTTTCTGTTGTGCTTCCACCATTTTCTATCAAACTTGGTGTACTCCCTCCTGGCATGGTAGCTTCCTTTGGTGATCTCAGAGGCCATTTCAATAAATTTACTATGCAATATGTTGTTGGGCATAGCATTCTCCTCTGCAAAAGCATTTCCTTTTGAGTTTCTAAAGCATTTTCAACTCTTTTTCAACAATCTTATTTTGTACACTTGTTGCTTCTAGCGTTCTTTAGTTTATTATATATTGACAAAGGTCAACCCTAGCTCTGTCACACATACCAAATGCATCTGCTTGAAAGCTTCTTCCTGAGCCTTTTCATGATGCATGTCAAAATGTAAATAGTTCTCATTTCCAAATGCAAGAAGTATCAACACTCCATTTAAAGCACTTGATAAATGCAATCCATTTTGGGTGTGGCCCATTAGTTACTTTCATTTGCCTGTCCACAGCTTTAGATCTTCTCAAATAGTTTCAATCACTTCAACTGCAAGTACTCCTATCACTTTATTGCATTGGTTTGGAAATTTATAGAGCCTTTCAATAAATACTTTTGTGGAGTGCACACTGGCAACCTCATTTGAGCCTTCTCTAAATTGCATTGCACCAAGTGAACCAAATACCAATGCATTCCCTTTTTTCCCTTTAATAGGATCTTCAATTTTCATTTTGTATTTTATTCTCTGCCAAAAGTACCTTTCATTTCCTTTCTAATCTAGGTTTATACCTCCCCATTTATCTTCCTCTCTTTCCATGAAGTTGAAGTCACCCCCAAAGATCCACGGGATGTCATAGATTATTCAACCAATTCCACAATTGAATGTTGTATTTATAATCATTTAGGGCATAGATAGAGTATATACCAAATTAAAATTACTTTCTTTTGATGACAACCCAAACTGTTCGATTGCATGTAGAAGCCCCAAAATCAGAGACAAATTTCCCCCATTCTTTGGCTAAAAGGATTAGAACACCACCCTTTCCTTTTCATGCCTGGTGAAAAATTGTGACACCTCTCCCCAAATGACTGTCAAATTCGTTTCCATAGTAAATCCTATAGTTTTTACTTCTTGAAGGAGGACTACATCTTTTTCCTTCCTTTGGGCTAGGAATTTTCTCACAATATGTTTCCTATCTAAGGATTCTAATCCCCTTACATTCCAAAAGATACAATTTAATATTCATTAGGATTGTTCTTTGGAGGGGCAGGCTCTTTATCACACTTAAAGTTGTCAAAACATTTTGAAAGCTTACTTTCTATCTCTATTCTCTTGGCAATGGGTGTTGGGATGACTCCACTATTCTTTTTCCATATGGATCATACTACCTCTATCCATGGGTATGTTGGTCTCCAAGACCTTCTTCTTCCTATATTTCTTTTTTTTTCTCATAATTACATCCATGGGGACCTACTCCCCTTCAGTGGTATCCTTCATAGAGTACTCCCCTACATCCTCTACAAATTTTAATCCTGGCTGTGATACCCTTTCATTACCATTCATCAAATAGATAGTAGAGGGGGATTTTTGTGTTGTTAATCCATCCCAACTAACATTGGGTTGTCCCTAATCCACCACACCCTTAGAGGGTTGGGAGATGGGGCATGGGTTTTTCCCTTCAAATTTATAAACCATCCTTTTGACATGAGAAGATATATCTAGACCTTTTTTGTTTAGGTCAATTTTAGTTTCATCTTGGTGAGAAAAAATTCTATTAGGACCATTTTCTTTTTTAAATTTTTGTAATTAAAGGTGTAAATTTCCTTTTCTCATTCCTCATTGGTCTGATTTAACCTTCCCTCCTTTTTCCTTTAGCTGATGTTTTGCTTGATTTTTGTCATTGCTAGTTGTTGTGCATTCAATCTCCCATTTTTTGTAGTCTCTATTGCCTCTTTAGGGAAGGGTGTATTGTTATCACTAGTTTGTTCATTAATGTTATCTTGACATAAGCCTTCAACCCCCAAGACCTCATTAGGGAAAGAATTTCCCATTTATTGCATCAGGGTTTTTTGTTGGTTGGCAATTCTTTCTAAACAACCCTCTAAATTAGTTTGCATATTTTCCTCCGCCCTAATCTGATTTAGGTTATTGAAATTCCCACCATTTGAAAATTCGGGGCTTGAGGGTGGGTCATTTACATTTGCATCTAAGGTTGGATTGCAATTATTAGTTTCCTCTGAACTATTCACGACTGTCTCAACCTCCACTGAAATTTTCAAGGGAGGAGCATTATTCTTTTCCCCTCTAACTGGGATGAAGCCTTTTTTCCTTTCTTAGTGGGCAGTTTCTTTTGAAATACCCTTCTTTCCGGCATAGGTAGCATGCATTAAGCCCTCCCAAGGTTCCTATGTCATAGGTGAATGTGTCATTTTTAATTTTAATTTCTAGTACTTCATGGTGATCAAATCCTAGGTATAATGAAACCAATGCCCTCACATCCGAATGGGGAAGTGATGCTTTGGTATCATCCATTCTAATAATGTTTCCATAGGGCTCCAAAAGGAGCAATATGAATTTTCATAATCTAGGTGGGACATGTTTAATTACCATCCATCTTGGACTGGAAAGTGCCAAGACCTCTTTGTTTAGGGCTTCTAGAAGCCACACTAGAGCGTGAAAAATTGTTTTACCAACATGCTAGAATTGTTTATTTATTAGTTCTTCTTGAGCTTTAGGATTTTTAAAGAAAACTTCAAACAAACCCTTTTGCATCAGTATGCAAAAATAATACCGAAACCCTAAAAAAAAAATTTCCCAAACATTATGAAACCATTCATCCATATATTTTCTTGTTGGAACCCTAGCAATGTCTACGATGGCAAAAAAAATGCAATTTTTTGAATCCTATTATCCTCAACTAAAATAGCATTATCAAGCACCTCATTTGGAATTAAGACCTCTTTTTTCGAGAAGACAAGGGGTGCTTACCTTCTTCTTCCCCTCCTGAGCTTTCAACATTCTCAATGTCCTCAACCATGAACTTAGCACCTTGCAGCAAACAATTTCTTTCACCCACAACAATGTTTCTAAAATATTTTTCTTGCACATTGTCTATACTAGCCTTTTCATTCCAATTTATAACCCATCTAGAGGGTTCATATCACCCTCCATAATTAAGAAACTAGATTCAGACTACCACACATCTAGCAACGAATGTAATCCAAATGGAAATACAATCTAGTCACACCCATAGTAAGCGAAAGCAAGCAAAATTAAGGGCAAGTGAAGGGAAAAGAGGGTCGTCTTGCCAAACAATGACTCTTAAGTGTGGAGGAGGGTTGAGCCTCCTCCATGAGAGCATGGGAAACCCCTTCCAACTCAAAATTTGAATTTTTCACACAATTCACCTTCACACCCTCCTAAAAATTAAATTTCATCTCCATTTTAGAAAAATTAGGTTAAAGAATGATAACAAATTGAGGAACTCATTATGTGTAGTCATACAATTCTAGTGATGTTCCATATTTTTTACTTTTTCACTCTTTTTTATTATTATTTTAGCTTCTAGATGGTAGGAGAGTCTATTTATGTCATTTTTATGATTGAATTTAGTATTCTTGAGTCTTAAATCTCTTGCTTGGGAATTATATAGTGAGTATTTTTATTGAATTTCTTGTATTTCATGATTTTTTTGTAGAGAGGGAAAGGAATTTAGTTCCAGGAGAGTTTTAATTGGTCTTGAGGAGATTATTCTAGTTGTGTTGAGTGTGATTATTTAATATTAAGAGATAATGAGCAATTGTTTAATCCATTTTAAGTAATAAGTGAGTGATAATTTAATAAAGTGTTCACCCACAAAATTATTCTTTAGGGTATCTTGGTCTCATTGGTGTCTGATTTTCTCATATTATATATTGTTCTTAATTTAATATGATTACATATTTTAATAATATACTCTCATGTTATATGGTTAACAAACATATTTGTTGTTAATAAACTAATTAATAAATATCCATATAGTTTGTATCATTAACACCCTCAATATGAACACCATTGATGTTATTCAATAATACTTCTTTTTCAACAAACTAAATTTCCTAATAGTGCAATAAAAATTAGAATCCTCTTTTTATGTACTTGAATATTTACTCTAGCTTCTTTTTTCTTTTCATAAAAGATGTTATATTTTTTCTTACCCTTATTGCTTTATTTGTGAGGATTCTTCTCTAGATGCAACTTTCAATTAGATGAATTTGTGAGACAAACCTTAGGTCACAATGATCACACCATATCAATTTATATTTTCATCTTATAGAATTCACTTCTTTTTCTTGAATTTTTCTTTACTTATCCTTGTAGAGGATGATGGACTATCTACTTCAAGGTAATGAGCATGAGCACAAGCCTTGATCTATATTTATTTGTTTCAAAAGCAACATGGGCCTACAAAGTTCGTTATGGAGGCCTCCAACATACTTCATTAGGACCTCTTCATCTTGCATCCCTTCTCCATTTGGACAACTCTTCTATGAAACTCATAAGTGTATTTTTGCATACTTTCAACATTTTTCTATTTAAAATTTTGAGATTCCATACATTTTTTCTCGTTAAAATAAATAGGATAAAATTATTTCTTAATCAACATTTTAAATTGATCTCAATAATTAATAGGATCTTGTTTTCTTTGACTCCATAGAATACAAGAAAATTTCAAAAAAAGTTAGATCAATATTTGCTAATGTCAACCTACCAAAGGAAATCTTGTGCTCTAAGGTAAGAGTATGAATGTTAAATTGTACCTCAAATTATGCCAACCAATGGTCAATATTTTTATCATTATAACTCCTTTGGATGATAAAATCTCAATCTTAACCTTGTCTTGGAATGGGATTTTAATTTTCAACTCCTTTCACCCCTTGAATTACACTCTTATTCATTATAATTGTAGTTTCTACTATCCAATCTCTACATGAGGATCTCCACTAGGCCTTTCATGGTCTTCATTGGCTAGGAAAGGCTTGAAAAATGGTAATTTCCATCTTATATAACCTTGCCTCAATATATAATATTCTTATTCTCTTAACTCATTTCTCTAATTATATTATTCAATATTTTTTACAAAAGTAAAATTTAATTTCCACTTGACCTTGTTATGGTCATGCACATGCAAAGCATGCACAACTTTTCCATAATAAATACATTTTTCTAATACCACTTCATTTATAAACTAAGGTGCTTGTCCAATAATTCACCAATTATAATTTTTATTAGAGAAATTTTTTTTGAATAAAATTAAATTATAAGAATGAATAAGAAATCCTACTTTAAAAAAAAAGGACAAATATGAACACCACACAAGAATAACACAGATATACACTGAAGAAACCCACTTTAGGTAAAAATTTGAGAATAGTGTGAGTACTATTATACTTACAAAAATAAGAAAATTAATCCTCTTGGGATTTTTCAAAAAGAATAAACTACCTCATACTCAACTCCTATGACTACTCATTTTTCATACAACCCACTAAGTTCTACTAGTTGCACCTAAATTTTGAAACCTAAATCCCTTCAAAATGCTCTCTTTGATTCTCAATTTGAGCTAAATTTGACTATATAAATTATTATAAATCATTATAAGGGACCAATAATTTTAAAAGACCTAAAATCTAAATAGAAAATTGGAAATTAGAGTGTCATAGGACACCAAACTATTTTGTAATAAATTTGTCACTTTCTACAAAAAAAAAAATTGTTTTTGCCTTGATGATTATGAATTTAATCTAATAATTATGAATTCAACTATTTTATGAATTAGATTCAATGGTTATGAATTTTCCCCTATAATTTTAGTTTCATTGCATGTTGTAATTAATGATTTTGTCAAATAGAGAAAAAACACTCAGTTTTGGCAATTCTCCTTTTTCCAAAATATGCATTTTATTCATGTGCCATATGATATATTTACCAATATCCAAGAGCATATCACATGTTTTAAATCCTCTTCAAAAATTCCATGATTAAAAAATTGGATCCTTTTATAGACCATCTTCTACTATAGACATAACCATGGACATATAATGGCTCATAATAATGGTATGGTAGATGAAGTAGTGCCTCTATCATTAAGAATACTAACAAAATTTTATTCACATGCATGTAAATAAATACTATGACTATATGTATGATACTTGTAATCCTCATGTAAATCCATATTATTTCCTTTATTGTATGTAGGAAAGGGATTAATATAAATATTAAAATTCTATTTTGGAGAAGCCATTAAATTATTACCACCATAATTTACACCCTATACATGAATCATATTAATATCATTAAAATTAAAATTTTATGATTTAGCCCTATGTAACATTGTAGGGGAGAGGAGCCAGAACATGCTCGGGCTCCTTAACGTGGGATAGGACTAGCGCATGTTGGGACCCATAGTGATATGTTGAACTCCTCCACAAGTTAGGAAAATACACTTACATAAAAAAGCATGATGAGATCAAACACAAATCAAATATTAAATGCACATTTAGTCGTATATATTTGTCAACAAAACAAGTACAGGCTAGTAGCCAAATAGGTGTAAGTGTTTTGAAATTATATCTGACATATCACCATAAAGATCCAAGTTGGAAATAAAACAACCATATCATAAAAGTTTTCACCCTTCCCCATAAACATTCAAACCCAACTACCACACCAATTCAACACTCCCTTATAGATAATGGATAACTACACAACAAAATAGAGGTGCCACGTAAATAGTATTCAAACCCATGTGTCCCATATTTGACTAAAATGCTAACCCATTACAACCATGTTTCCCACTATAGCATAACTTAAACAACAGGAAAATGCATCCACATGTCTCATCAAACATGAGACCTACAATACGTATCAGTGGGAGTTTGTCCCATCTCGCCAAGTAGGGTGTGCACGTACTGGCTCCATCTAAAAACCCGCCTGTATCCAAAAAAACAAGTTGTAAGGAAAACATTCTTCATAAAAAAATTATGGAAACAAATGCAAAACATTCCACCAAACCAATCAACTCAAGAATTAATGGCTAAAATTAATCAAATCTGCAATTCATATCACCCAGATTTCAAATTTGAAAGAGGGCATGAATTTAACACACCACACCAAACAAGCATCAAACGTATTCAAATAATTCTCAATTCAAATAGTTGTGAAAACCTTCAAGTATTCACTTATTCAGGAGTGAGCGACATAAGAAAAAGAGTGACAAACACAAAATTGACCGACATAACATGCATGTGTAGCATCCATGTTCTCTTCCTCTACTATTAAAGGATGCCAAACTTTTTTGAAAATAATTTACACTTTCTCAGAACCCATGCAATCTACCAAACTTATCTTAATCACTTTGATCATTTGATGGATGTTCATACTCTATTTCAAACCTCCACACAAAGCTTATATAAAATAATTAAATTTTCATTAAATATTTGTAGCCTCTAAATTCATGTCACCCTACATCTAATAGATATATATGTTAAATATTTTTCTTATTTATATATTTATTATAAAGTTACAGGAATACGACACTAATGAAGAAAATAAATATTTTGATGCACATGGTTTTCTTTCAAATAGTTCACCTACGAGGGTGTTGTGGGCTCATGAGTGATGGAGAATAAAAAGTATAAGAGCAATCTTACATAAATCAAAAATATTTTCTCCAATTTTTATTTGGTTTGCAAGAAGTCTAGTAGTTTTCCAAATATTTTGCAATAGTGTGAGTCATGTTAAAGATATTGTATATCACCACACTCATATTTATAATATTTTGTAATAGAATATCATAGAATTACTACATACATACAAAATAAAAAAATAAACATTTATTAAAAAATAAAACTAGAACAATAAAAGAATACAAGAATTATGACTATTGAAAATTTTTAAAAGAAACTTCAAATCAAAATAACTAAAAAATAAAGTAACGGTGACTCCATCCTAGCACTATTAAGTGACAAATCACGCAAGATTATCTAAATCTGTAATTTCAAACTTTTGTTCCCGTTAAATTTCACATTTATTCTCTTAAATTCTGACAACAAAATTAAGGGAAAGGTCGCACCCCCTCAAGTTTTGAGAAAGAGGAGGGTATAAACTGGAAACTAAATGTTCCATATTCAATATAGTGTTTCTTTGGGAATTCTACTCTTTTACGGTTAAATTAGCTTGCATATTATTTGAACAGCTGTACTCAATTTTAAGGAGAATAAAATGGCAGCAAATACAGTGACATTCAGGCTGTTCAGGGATGAGAAAGTCTTTGAAGATTTCCAAGTGGAGAAAATGGTTGCAATGGAATCAGAGGTCGTAAAGAATTTTATGGACATATACAGGGGAATGGAGCCTCTAAGGTTTCCTATTCCCTATCATAACATCAAAACTGGTAAAGTGCTGGAGATGGTATTAGAGTTTTGTAAATTCCATGCTCATGCAAAATCCAACAATATATCAGAAGAGGAAGTGAAGATATTTGATACAGAATTCGTTCAAAAAGCTGTTGCTGCGGATGAAAATCAGGCGACATTCTACCACATTCTTTTGGCTGCGCATTTTCTTGAAATAAGAAATCTATATTATTTGTTATGTACAACAGCTGCAGATTTATTATGTGGGCATGCAGATAAATGTATTGGTGAAGGGTGTTAGAAAGGACAATTTTATGTCCAAAAAATAATTTAAAGAAACTAAAACAACATTACAATTGTTAAGTGGAACACATTCATTTAAATTTTAAATATTAACACAAAAATTTTATACAATTATTTTTTAAATGGAAACAAATACATATATCTGTTGTACTAATGAAACTGGTAAATTGTCATCCTATTAAATTTTTTTCTTTGAACCGAATAAGTTGTAATGTTTAAGCGGTACGGTAAGTGTTTTTTTTTTTGACAGTTGTAATTTGTTAACATCCTTGGTATTAGAGAAACCATTAAATTATAATGCTTATAAGCCTCCCCAAAATATATTTTCACAATACTTCAGTGCTACGGTGCACACCATTCTAGAGAATTTGGGGTGCATTCCAATGCAAGTACAAAAAAATTGACAGTAAATTCGAGCCACTTTATAGCCAATTCTAATAGACACTCTGTACATCAAGAGAAGAGGTACATCCCCATTAAATGAAACGCAATGGGCAATCTCTCGTATACGCTGGTCAGATCGTTTGCTTACGTATCTTGTGTTAGTCACCTCTAATCTTACCCAGAGCAAATAGAAATGGTAGACAAGAAATCTCAACGCATGAGCGTCAGGTTTCTGGTTACCAAGAAAAGCAGGAAAATAATTTATGCTGAGGCTGGAAAGGATTTTGTGGACCTGCTTTTCAGCTTTGTCACAATGCCACTAGGTTCGGTGATGAAATCACTTTCAGTATCGGTAAGGCCAAAGAAAGTCGGCTAGATTACCAGTCTTTATGTTGCTATACAAAAGCTTCCTGCACTGTACGTGAATGGCGACAAATCTGAGCTGCTAGAGCCAAAACATGTGTCAAAATGCTCCAGTCAAAATCTTCTGATTGATAATAAGGGAAGTTTGTTTTATATCTGTAGAAGAGCTCGTCCCAATGATATTGACTCTATCAGCACCATCCCTGACGATACCTGTGCATGTGGGCGTGATCTTGACTGCCCTGCAGAAATCTCTCTCAAAGCCTGGCAAAGCAGCAGCCAAGTTACAACTGGGGGAAGTAGAGAGGGTTATGTGAAAGAGAGTGTTACATTTATATAACAGATGACTTGAACATAGCTCCCAGTTCGACAATCACAAGTATTGAGCTGCTGAATCTGCACAAGGTGAAAGATCTAAGCGAACTAGAGGAGAAGACTACGAGTGTTGGTGCGGATGAGGTGGGTTTTAAAAAGTTTCTCTTGCCTACTCTATCATGAAGCGATGGATGTAATTTATATTCAAGTTTTTAATATAATTTGCTTGAAATTAACAATTGTTGCAGGCTCTAGAGCTGCTCTGGACTTCGTTGGTTTCATCTACGCCTTTAAACGATGTTTTCTCTTGTGCTGTTTTTTATACCTCCTGTTGGAAATAAAATGTTTTCTCTTGTGCTTTTTTTATACTTCCTGTTGGAAATAATGTTTATTTGTGGAGTGTATCTAAAAAAAGAGTCAGTGGTAAAGATTACACTTATCCAATATTCCAGAAGATGGAAACAACCAGATTTTTATTTTTGGGACTTCTCCTAGTCTTTCTAAAATATTCTAGAGATTTCCATGAATCTATAAATACAGCAGCAATGCTGTATTTGTAATTAATCCAAAAAATCATATTCAATAATATATTCAGTGTTTTCATCTGCTGCATTCTAATTTATTTTGCCTTAAACATTTCGTTTTTTTCAATATGGTATCAGAGTGTATTTAAATCTTGGGCTGTGATTTTTGGTTTTGTAGTGTTGGCTGTGAATTATGCAGGATGTGATCAGAGATAGATTGCAGCAAAGAGAAGAATCAAACCAGTAAAAAATGGTGAGAGATTTCTGATATTTAATTCTCATCTTAAAAAGAGGGAATTTTATATTATGGATTCTATTGCAATTTATTTTTACCTGCAATTAAATTAAATGGAAAAAATTATTATGATTGAGTGTTGAATGGAGATTTTTCTAATGCTTAAAAATTGTCAGTCCAAGTGAATGCAAAAAAAAGATTGTAAACTAGGTTGCAGCTGTAGCTATTGAAAGATTTAATCAATCAAAGGAAATTGGGGGCACTGCCAAAAAAAAAAAGAAATTATTGGAGTATATGAGGTGATTTTAAATCATTTTTCAATAGGAAAAGTTGGTAAAAGAGTGTTAAAAGAAAATGAAATTTTAATTTGTGAGAATGACTCTTTAAAGGAAAAAAATATTGAACTTTTGAAAGATTTGTGTCAAGTTGAGGAGAAGAATAAAGTACTAGAAGAAAAGCTAAAGGTGGTTGATGAATTTATAGACAATTTTTGGGAAGTTAATAAGAAGAATGAAGAGTTGGAAGAAAAATTGAAAATGTATAATGAGGTTAAGAAAAATAATGAAGATTTACAAGAAAAGATAAAGAGATTACATGAAGAAAATTGTTCACAAAAGGAAGAAATATCAAAGTTGAAAGAAGAAAATGAATGTTTAAAGTCAAAATCATTAGTTTGTGATGTCTCATATTGTACAAAAGATTTAGATTGTTCGGTTGATAAATCAATTGGTTTACGTGGTATTGATAAAGTGGTTCATGATGAAGAATGTAATAATGAAGATAATAATGTGTCTACCAATCTTGATAATTTTCATCAAAAAAATGTTGGTTTTAAAATTATGAAAAGAATGGGTTATAAAGGTGAAGGTTTGGAAAAACATGAGCAAAGAATGAGAGAGCCCATTCAGCCATCAGTGAGGCCAAAATATGAAGGTCTCGGATATATTACAAGTAAAGGAAATTTTAAAGGATCAAGCAATTTTTTCAAGAAATACATTGTATGCAGTGTTCTCATTGTAAAAGGAAAGGTCATATGGAAGATACATGTTGGGATCTACATCCGTGTAGAATTTGTGGTTTGAAAAATCATTCAGAAAAAATGTGTTGGCAAAGGAAGTGTAAAAGTGAATCTTTGACAAGTTGCATGAAAATAAATTGTGGATGGAATTATGGACCAAGATGGCAAAAGTTTACAGGTATGCTAAAAAAATTGTTCAAATACAAATGTTCATATGGAAAAGAAGGAAATGATCAAGAAATGTTTGCAAGACGTCATAAAAAATGGAAAATTATAGATAGCGAGTTTGAAAGAAGAGTACATCCAAATTGAAGTTTTGAAGATTTAAAAATCAATGGTCAAGTTGTTGCGGCAGTGAAAAGAGTTGGAAAAAGTTGAAACAAATCAAATTGATTCATATTTACAAAAGCTAAGTGAAACTTTTTTCAAGTTTAAAAACATGCTAAATCTCAAGGAAGTTGCTATTTTTGTGATTATCCTCTCCAAATAAACATTATGGGGGGATGTTGGAAATAATGTTTATTTGTGGAATGTATCTAAAAAAAGAGTCAGTGGTAAAGATTACATTTATCCAATTTTCCAAAAGATGGAAACAACCAGATTTTTATTTTTGGGACTTCTCCTAGTCTTTCTAAAATATTCTAGAGATTTCCATGAATCTATAAATACTGCAGCGATGTTGCCTTTGTAATTAATCCAAAAAATCATATTCAATAATATTTTCAGTGTTTTCATCTGCTGCATTCTAATTTATTTTGTCTTAAATATTTTGTTTTATTCAAGACCTCCTAACAAGTGGGAGGACTGAAATTGTCAAAGGCTCTAGAGTTGTACTGGGCTTGGTTGGTTTCAAATATTATGCCTTCAAATGATGTTTTCTTTCCTGCTGAAGCTCCAAACTTTCTGTAAAACAACTTTGAACCTTTTTGCTAGATGTGTTGTTGAGAATGTTTGCATTAGCCTTTTTCCAAAAAACTTGAAGGGTTTTTCATAAAAAAATTAGGGTAAGTATTGATAGTATTAAGGATGATGGTGTGTACAATCATTTACCAGTATATACCACTTCTTTTAGAAACCTCTTTGCCATATGTTTTTTGGATAATGTTTTTATCAAATATTTTCTCTAAGGTGTTTCTATAAATTATGGAAGAATTGATAGAGTTTTTCAAAAAATAATAATAATGGGACTGTGAAACTTTAAGTCTACTAATTATTGGGATATGTTTTGTGGAATACAATTTATGGTTCTCCTGATTCATATTGATATAAAGTTGTGTTCTAATGTCTGGATTTTAATTCTAATTGATTCATATTGATATTAATATTTTTCATGAGAATTGATTATATATTATTATATGTCTGATATTGATAAATCATATGTAATTAATATCTAATATAGATTAATACAAATAAAAATTATTTATTGATATCAAATGTCAGAGCCAAATGTTGGCCTGCATATTTTTATCTTCAAATCCTCCTAAAGATAGGTGTAGTGTACATCAGATTACAACCATTAAAACAAGTTCCAAGCGACATGAATGTAAAGTAGTTTTAATAAAATTGCCTACAGAATTGTAAGCATCTAGGGTTGCAATGGCAATTATACTATCATTTAACTCTAGTTGAATTTTTAGTTGAGAATTTAATACTATGATTTGAAACATATTGTACCAGTATCTAACTACATAGTGAAAAAATTATAGAATACCTAAAGGGATAGAACATCGGATAATATTCACCTACCATGAAGTAGA
Organism: Sequoia sempervirens; assembly: GCA_007258455.2. Classification (NCBI taxonomy): domain Eukaryota; kingdom Viridiplantae; phylum Streptophyta; class Pinopsida; order Cupressales; family Cupressaceae; genus Sequoia; species Sequoia sempervirens. Next base: position 69,740 of record VDFB02260287.1, on the reverse strand, counting down.
AAGTGGATTGTTGGCCCTTCAAAAAAATAATTATGGATTTTACATTAAAGTTGTTTTCATAAGGACTGCAATAGATAGGTGAGTATGGACACAAAAATAATTATGGGTTTTTCTTTAAAGTTATTTTCAAGAATAGGTGAGTATGCAAAATGTGAAAAGCAAGTCTATAAAGGAATCCAGCATATCAAATATAGATGATGCACATATTAAACAACTTTTCTAGTTGTATTTCATGTTTATATGTATACAAGGAGAAAATTAGATTGATTGTGTCACTGGGCCATAATTATTTATAAGTAAATTTGCAAAAAGTTAAAGACAGGATTTGAGTGAAAGGAACTTCTATCTTTTAGTTATAAGCGAACATCTCAATATTTGTTTTATTAGAATTTTGGAGAAGAATGAACAAATAATTAGATTGGATCTTTTTTTTTTCATTCACACAAACAAATAAATTAATGTAGTCATTTTAATTATATATTTTTAAGTGAATCATATGTATTTGTATGTTTTGATATTGTTATCAAGATTCGACCGTGTAGTTTTACAAGTCAAACTCATTGACCCATGTTTTCATGAATAATGGTTTGCAAGAACCCATCTCTCATGATAATGAATGGTCCACTTATCACTCATTACATCTAGGTGATTCTCATAGAGGTGAAGCACTGGGACTTCCTAGGAGGTCACCCATCCCAGTACTACTCTAGCTCAAGCATGCTTAACCATGGAGTTTTCCCCAAGTTTAAGCCCACTTAACTTGCAACCCCATTTGTAAAACCTTTAGCAAGTGTTGTTCCTTATAAACCATTCATTATAGAGCCCCTTTAACTCATCAATTGATAGGTAGGAAGTATTTTCGACATTGTGTCAAATTTTGATATTGCTATCAAGATTCAACTGTGTAGTTTTACAAGTCAAACTCATTGAACCATGTTTTCATGGGTAGTGGTTTGTAAGAACCCATCTCTCATGATAATGAATGGTCCACTTAGCACTCATTGCATCTAGGTGATGCTCACAGAGGTGAAGCATAGGGCCTTCCTAGGAGGTCACCCATCGCAATACTACTCCAACTCAAACATGCTTAATCATGGAGTTTTCCCAAAGGCTAAGCCCACTTAGCTTGCAACCCCATTTGCAAAACCTTTAGAAAGTGTTGTTCCTTATGAACCATTCATTATAAAGCCCCTTTAGCTCATTAATTGATAAGGAAGAGGTATTTTCCACAACGTGTCAAATTGTGATATTCCTACCAAGATTCAACCATATAGTTTTACAAGTCAAACTCATTGACCCATGTTTTCATGAGTAATGGTTTGCAAGAACACATATCTCATGATAATGAATGGTCCACGTAGCACTAATTGCATCTAGGTGATTTTCACAGAGGTGAAGCACTAGGCCTTCCCGGGAGGTCACCCATCCTAGTACCACTCTAGTTTAAGCATGCTTAACCATGGAGTTTTCCCCAAGGTTAAGCCCACTTAGCTTGCAACCCATTTGTATGACCTGAATAGAAATTTTTTTTCCTTATGAAGCATTCATTATAGATCCCCTTTAACTCATCAATTGATAAGTATGAGGTATTTTCACAGCATGTCAAATTTTGATATTACTATCAAGATTCAACTATGCAGTTTTATGAGTCAAACTCATTGACCCATTTGTATATTCTCAAAGTTTCTATTTTTGTGGATACATATTTAAGATATATTTAGATGTTATGACCAATACTTCGATACTCTTGAATCTCTCATGTTAAAGTTGTATCCATGTTTCTTTATAGGTAATTTTAATTGAACTCATTTTTTTATCATCAAAATTGAAACTACAATCTCTATTATTTGATCATTTGATCACCCACCATGATAACCTTTTGTCTTTCTAATTATAACAATTTATGGCCCTTCATTTTTCAAAATTTATGTAGATGTGCATGATATAAAATGCAAATTTCCACTACATGTTTGATATTCCTATAAAACGAATAGTCTCATTGGGCTCTCTTCTCGAATATAAGAAATCCACATGATATATGATTCTTTAACATGCTCTATTACATAATTCCCATGCCTATAACAACTAGAAATTACTAAGGGTTTTGTGTTGCATAAATTTAAACCCTAAACTCAAGACCCTAAACTTAAATTTTATAATTTTAGAAAGCCTAAAACCTATGCCTCATACTCCAAACCCATAACACTAAATTTAAAAAATGTCCTAAACTCTAAACCTCAAAGTTGGGATCCTAAAACCTAAACTTGATAACTTAAAATATTAATTTTTTTAAAAAAATACACACAGTTCCTCAATATGACCTATATGATCAAGTCCATTAGTTTGAACTACCTACATATCCCAACCAATAATTAATTTTATTTATGGTTATGTGGTTCTTCTAAAGGATTGTCTACTTTTACTTTAAGTGCACCATGTTTCATTTTGGTATCAAAGCCTGATAGTGTCTTATTAGGGGTCATAACATAGTTTACTAGGCCTTCTTCTTACTAAAGGAAAGCTTAACAAAATTGATATAGCCCAACTCTATGCTACGTTGAATATTGGAGTAAAAGATCAAAATATAGTTTATTGTGTCCCCTTCTTACTAAAAGAAAGCTTGATAAAATTAATAAAATTTGACTTTCAACTAGGTCAAATACTCTTGAAACATTTTTTATAATTAATTATTCAAGGGATTGTTTTAGGGCATGAACCCTTGAATTAAAAATTACACAATATATGATGTTTTATGTTAACTATTTATAAGCATACATATATATGTGTATACATGTACATAATATATAAGTATGCAAGAGCCACTTGAGAGGGCTAAGGGGTTCTATACTCCTTTGAAGACCCAAGAACATATAAGTTATGGAGAATGGGATTTATTCATTAAGAAGCTTGGATAGTTGATTTGCATATCAGGTTGGAGCAATCAATAGTTGTATGGCTCATTTTGTAGGATTTGCAACAATGGAAAATGAGGCCCTCATAATCTAGAAGATATTTCTGTAAATAGTTTCCCACTATAAAAACTATCTCTATAATATATTTTAAAATATCCAAATCAATCTATAAATGGGTAACAATTGTACTAGATAAGTATTGTTTGCAAGACATAAATCTCCAAATATAATTACCTATTTCTACAAAGCAAGAATTAATACAAAACTAGAGAGTGGTTTGGTAAATTCACCCAGATCAACAACACTTTGAAAGTGATGTAGAGTCAAAGGAAGACAACAAACTTTCCCAACTTCAATAACCAAAACTTAATTCACATATGAGATCAGAGTTCCAAAAGTTATTAGATCCATAAAACACCATTATCCAACTGAATTTACAAGTGCAATCTTCAATTGCATGTTACAAGTATTCAAAACACTTCAATAGTGTACTCTCCAATGCATTGGTTCATTCAAGAATAAATATGTATCCTCCAATAGTCCTGACACAAAATTGGACACAAACATGGCCAAAAAGTCTTTAATCATTCACCAAGAATTCAAAACAAACCCTTCCATTTATTTTCTCCACTATATCCCTTAATTCTTTGCTAGTAATTAGGCCTAAATAGGCATATATGCATTCAAATAGTCACCTATAACTTTCACAAATAAATTAATTAATCCAATCACTCCAATGAGACTTAATAGGACCTTCTTACAGACATTTCCTCCAATTTTTAGAAAAATCTAATGGTTAAACTTGGAGAAAATTTATTTTTATTGCAAAGTGTAACCCTAGTAAGGGTTTTAGACAGTTTTGAGAAAAACGACTATATCTTGAACAATTCTTAACTAAAATGCATGAAACAAAAAGGAATTGGAAGGTGACTAATAATATCAACTTTTAAGAACATTCTTATACGTTTTCAAGTCCATACAGTCCATAGATAATCCTAAAAACAGTCAATTTTATGGAAAATGTGCATAAAATCAAAAAAAAATTATTATTAGATCCAAGGATTCATTCACCAACAAGTACAAAAGGAGTTAAATGTAATTTTTAAAAGAATTTACACCATATAGAATTGGTTTCCAACTATTTTTCAACTACCTATTATTTCTTAGACTCCAATGACCCATTAACTCCTAATTTATGCAACTTTTACACTTTCATTGCAATAATTGTTGACAATTTTACTTTTTTTTTGTAATTACTCATCAAATGACTTTGAATGACCCCTAAAAATGGAAAAATGGAATTATTTATAAAATAGAATCATAGTGATGTGAAGGTGATCCTACACCAAACTCCCCACCAAGAATATTTCACGTCCACTTGACAATGTGGTTACTAAAACAATTTCTTTCTTAAAATGCTCTACCACTAACCTACTCCTTATCACCTTAATTTTCACTTTTGGTTTGAATTTTTCCATGAAAATTATTTGTCTACCATGCTTCCCCTCTAAAATCATATTCTTCATTCCTTCATACACCTCAAGATCATGCTTCTCTGTTTGACCTTCAACTTGCAAACAATCATTTTTCCAAAGCATTAGTAACGCAATGAAATGATATAAGGTGACAATCATGATACCTCCATCATTCTAAAATTCATTGAAAACCTCCAAGATTAACTCCTTCATGATCATTCCTTCTATGTCTTCAATTGCAATAATTAGGTCCTTTGTCATATCTTCATGCTTGGAAACTTCTGCAATATCTTCTTCAATGAATTCTTCTCTTGCATCTTCAAAGGCTTCTTCCTCTTTTACCTTCATTTTATTTCTTCTCTTAACTATCTTCCTTATAGGCCATGTGACTCTTCTCTTTATCTTCAAGTGCCAACTTGTTTCCTGCTTCATCATTTGTTCTATCTTCTTCATATATTCTTGGAACTCTTTGTCCATCCTTTCTATCTCTTGTTTTATCTCAGCAATCTCTTTATCAAACTTGGATTGTCTCTTCTTCTTCTTTCTCTCTTCTTCTGCTTGAAAATGTTTCTTCAAGTTCTCCATCATCTCAAGCAAGATTCATCCTTGCTTCACAACACACTTACCTATAAACAACCACCAAACACACAACTACAAACCACAAACCACAACCAACTTATCAGCCCATATCTTTCTTGGGCTCTGATACCAATTGATGTAGAGTTAAAGGAAGCCAACAAACTTTCCCAACTTCAATAACCAAAACTTAATTCACATATGAGATCAGAGTTCCAAAATTTATTAGATCCATCAAACACCATTATCCAACTAAATTTACAAGTGCAATCTTCAATTGCATGTTACAAGGATTCAAAACACTTCATTAGTGTACTCTCCAATGCATTGGTTCATTCAAGAACAAATATGTATCCTCCAATAGTCCTGACACAAACTTGGACACAAACATGACCAACAAGTCTTTAATCATTCACCAAGAATTCAAAACAAACCCTTCCATTTATTTTCTCCACTATATCCCTTAATTCTTTTCTACTAATTAGGCCTAAATAAGCAGATATGCATGCAAACAGTCGCCTATAACTTTCACAAATAAATTAATTAATCCAATCACTCCAGTGAGACTTTAGAGGATCTTCTTACGGACATTTTCTCTAATTTTCAGAAAAATACAACAATTAACTTGGAGAAAAATTATTTTTACTGCACAAACTGTTACCCTGGTAAGGGGTTTAGATAGTTTTGAGAAAAACGACTATATCTTGAACAATTCTTAACTAAAATGCATGAAACAAGAAAGACTTGGAAGGTGAATGATAGTATCAACTTTCAAGAACATTCTTATACATTTTCAAGTTTGTACAATATGTATATAATCTTGAAAATAGTCAATTTTCTAGACGATGTGCATAAAATCAGAATTTTTTAATTATTAGATCCAAGGATTCAATCACCAATGAGTACAAAAGGAGTTCAATGGACTTTTTAAAGGAATTTACACCATATAGAATCATTTTCCAACTATTTTTCAACTACCTATTATTTCTTAGACTCTAATGAGCCATTAACTCCTAATTTATGCAACTTTTACACTTTCATTGCAATAATTGTTGACAATTTTACATTGTTTTTGCAATTACTCATCAAATGACTTTGAATGACCCCTAAAAATGGAAAAATGGAATTATTTATAAATTAGAATCATGGTGATGTGAAGGTGCTCCTACACCAAAAATATTTCATCGAGGGGTTAAATTTGGAAATCATGGCTTCATGAGGAGCATGTGTTTCCTCAAGAACCAAACATAATAATTAAGATCAAAGAAATTATTCTTTAAGGATTTAAATACAATAAAAATCATTGTGCATTAGTTTAAAATTTTTATTGTTCTCCTTGTGTGGTTACTAGTTATTTGACATCCATTTATGCATTCTATGAATATTGTGCCACAAGCAATTAAAATGACATATAATACCATTCTTTAAGAAAAATGCCTCACCTCTAATACTTATTTTTTAAAAAACTAAAGGGATACATAAAACATATGAGTGGTTGAACCTCTCAGTTTTTTCCTACAAACTATTATTATTTAAAAGTGTATCCTTAATTTATTTAGTTGGCCCTTCTAGAATCACAATAGAAGCAAAGGACTTAAAATAAATTTTAAAAATTAGGTGAAAAGCATTGAACATCTACAAATATGCCATCATAATTAGAATCCACAATATTATTTTCTTGCATCATTGTAAGAATAATGACAAAAGAATCTATACCAACAAATCCAAGAACAGTTGATTCATCCAACAAGATATTTGACTAGAGTAAATTAGGGTGAAAAGAGTCATTGACTCAAAATAATTGTACTCATTTAATGCTTTCACTAAAAATTCCACCATATTATTTAAACAAATTTTCAATATGGCATCCTCCTTAAAGTGTTTTCTACCACAAAATTTTGTAAGAAACTACATGTAGTGATGGAAAATATCACCCTTTACATTTTCACACTTAATTTGGGAATAATTAATGTTAAAATGAACCTAATATCACCTTGATCTATTGTTGTAATATGTTTTACACATTCACATTAGGTTTAGGATCCTTTTAAGCTAAATAAACCTAATTTTTCCTTCATTTAGTGTTGTAAAGTGTATTTATTTACACCTTCACATTAAGTTTAGGGCCCTTGTAAACTAAATAAACTTAATGGTGCCTTATTTAAGTTGTTGTAAAGTGTATCCTAACACTTTCAAACTAATCTAGGGTTTTATTAATTAATTGGGCTTATCTATGCCTTAATTGACCCTATTTTGCATCCACAATCCTTATTAAATGTATTTCTTTGGAGATAATCCCGAAACATATCAAATAACCAAACATAATTGAATGTTTTGGGTCATGTGTTCCAAATTTAGTGGTTTGGTCATATGAGTCCCACCTAGGTCTTGGGACATAATTTTGAATTTCACATTAAACAAGACCTGTATTGGAGTTTGTGCCCCAATTTTGAGCCACTAGGACTCATATGCCACCTTGGGCATATAAGTCCCACTCTAATCAGGACCTAATTTAAATCCAATTCTTGGAAATATTTTGTCTTCCTAGATCTAATGTCAGCTTGTTGTGTTGTAATTTGAATAAATTTGGCATAAAATTGTATAAATACAAGGTTATTTCACTCATTTTCACTTAAGACTTTTAAGAGAGAATTCTTAATAGCAAGTTTGTGATTACAAGAGTTCACAAGAGTATTCAAGGATATTTAAGAGCATATTTAAGGAATTAAAGGGAATATTTCTTCATCATTTGTTTAGGCATTAATCATGTTGTTGAGCTAGTGTTGTGATATAGCATTCAAGATCCAAGATTAAGCATTACTCTACATCTAATGCAAGATCAAGATCTACATTCTACATGGAAATTTCATGTTAGATTGTTGGTTTACATCTCAAGACATCATTCAAAGTATCATTATTTATGTTTCATGTTCTTTGTTTCATCACAAGGCTTAATTAGCTAAACGAGGTTTGACCAAGGTAAACCCCTATTCCCTAGCAATCAACAATTTTTTCTCTCTCTACATGTGTGATTATAGATCTAGGTGTATTGGAGCTTGAAGGATCTTTGAAAACTAAGTTTGAAGATTGAATAAAGTTGTTAGAGTTATCACCTCACTTGCAAGATCACAGAAAGTCACCTATAGGTTGCAAACCAAGGTTTCAGACTCAAAGATTTGGCAGGAAAAAAGCTATAGGAAATCACTAGAGAATACCAAAATTTCATCCAAATCCTAATACTAGGACTAAATCACCACCTTGTGCATATGAGTCCTAGTATTGATATTTTCCAGGTTTTAGGAGATTCAGATCTGACACTAGGAGATTCAAATCTAACACTATGAGATTCCAATTTTGGCACAGAAACCCTAGTCTGGGACTAAATCACTCAGACTAGCGTATGAGTCCTAAAGGGATTCAAACAACATAATTTCAAGGTTTTTGAGCTTTTTTTTACCTCATTTCTCTTCCAGGTGCACCTTTTCTCATTCTCAGATTGTTATTTTATATTTCAATTTCATTTCCTAGGTCATCTAGTTAGGTTTTGCATGTTGCATTCATTTATTGTCTTTCCAAGCCCTAGCTTGGTGGTGAACCCCCTTTTAAACTCTTTAATCACACCCTAGGACACCCTTCTATCAGATCTATTTCCCTCATTCCATCCTTGGATTGAGATCTCTAGGGTTTCCTTGAATGAAACTTGAAGAAAATTGGTCTAGGTCCCTAAACACCTAATTTGTATTCCACCTCTAAAAAGGTGGGACACCTATTTTCTTCATTTCATTTTGGAGAACTTACATTTACAACACCTTATTTTTTATTTGGAGTGCATCATAGTCCTAGATCTAACTTTCATTAAAAATTTGCATTAGGTTTTGCATTAGTTCATTTGCATCTAGTGTTTCAAAATATTGCATTAGTTCATTTGCATCTAGTGTTTCAAAATTTTGCATTAGTGAAAGTGCATATAGGTTGCATTTTTGCATCTTAGATCATTCAATTTCACTGATTTTTTTCAATTGCAAATAGTTCAAACAACATACAAGTTAGAAAACTTAGAAATAACTCAAAAGTTGTTGAAATTGGTGCAAAAACCCTAATCTTGGACTCATACGCCCCTCTGGGCGATTTAGTCCTAGTACAAGTTGTTTTTCCTACTTTCTAGGAATTCTATGTTTTGCATTTTTCAGCATTTGACCCTTCCAAAAACCCTAACTGGGACTCATACACCCCTCTAGGAGAATTAGTCCTAGATAAGCCCAAAAACTACCTTTTACTTCTGTTTGTTGTCATTGAATATCTATTTCAGTTTGTTGAGTTTTTGTTACATGCATTTCATTAGATCTAGCTTAAATCAGCTCATTTCATGGATTGCTTAATTTGAAAATTATATTTACAACACTTTATTTTCAAATTGTTGCATAGTGTAATCAAAAAATTACCTTGTTGAGAATCTATAAATTACATTTATGCATTTCATTCTAGGTCGTTGCATTGTATTTTAAGTCTCTTTCCATTTTGAGCTTGTATAGATTACATTTCACAAATGTTAGTATTTTTCTTTTCCAAGTTTGCAAAGAAAAAGTTAGTCAATAAGCATGTTATTCATTCATTCAATATAGTTCCTAGTTGGGTAAACCCACAAAAGTGGTTTACAATTTGAATGAGGAAGGGAAACTTGTAAAAAATGATCCCATGCCAAAAAATTTCTTTCTGGGGTTTTGAATGAACTCATTGGTTTGAACGAACCACAAAAGAGTTCACTCAAACTAGGGTTCGAGCGAACCCATTTAATGCATGCATGGACCAAAAACAAATTAAAACCCCTTTTGGGAAGGGGGTTCGCGGTTCTAGGAACCCCCCTTTTCCTTGATTTTTGACTTTTTTCACCAAAAAATCTTAAATTTTAATGCTTTGAAGCTCGAGTTGAGGATGAAAATGGAGGAATCTTCACAAACCCAACTGAAATCAGGTATTCCTCGGAATGATCTATCCAACGAATATAATTTTAATATGTTTTGGTTTTATTATGTATTTGTTTTTTTACTTTTATTAAACATGGGTTTTTCATCGAAAATGAAGGTCTTTTTTCTATACATGTGGAAAAATAAAAAATTATCAAAAAAAAATTGAAAAATATGAGTGCACCAGATATTGAGGTCCTTGATCCAAGAAAAAAAAAAGAATTTTGATATATACAAAAAAAGTTACCCGTTATATGGTTGCGCTATGTCTGAATTGTAATTGGTTTGATTTCAAAACTTGATTAAAGAAAAAATATTCAATAAAAAACTATCTAACCAAGTGGAAGCACTAGATATCGGAGTTACAAATCTAAATTTGAAAGAACTAGAATTTTATCCTTCATGGAAAAAAATTTATGCGTTATATGGCGTGCATCACTTTTTTAAAATGTTTTAGAAAGAGGAAAACATTGGTTTTATAGGGACTTGAAACCACAAAGTTTAATACAAAATAAAGATAGAGTCAAAAGAGACATCACAGTCAGAAAGATAGTAAATATAACAACAGAAAATGACCACAACCATCAAAAAGCCCAGCGAGGGCCACAGAACCAAAAAACCAAACGAAAAGCCAACAATAGCTTTTGTGGGAGATGGAAAAAGAAGCGCAATCTGATTCCAAAAATTTTGAAAAATATATTTTTTGAAAAAGATACTCTAGTTTGTATCATTTTCAAATTCCTCATGGTTTAGCCACTATAGGTGCTCGAATGTGAATATTTAGTTAAAAATAATAATTTTAGTGTCTAATTTGGCCAAAAATTGTAAACCACTATTGTGGGATCACCCAATTATGAGAATCTCTTAGTGAAAGAGAGTGAAAATATTGACACTTGCCTTAAACCTACACCCCCTCTTATCTCTCCTATTTATGGGTATGATGTGATAGAAGACTTAATACAAGCATAGACAATCATGAAGATCATAGTTGTTCTTCTCTTGATACCTCTCCTACATGTTTTGAAGTTATTTTGGTGAAAGAAGATGCAATCGTTGAGAATCATGAAAGTCTTATTTGTCCATCCCCTCTTTCCCCTTGGGAAGATATTATAACACAAGAGAATGAGATCATAGACACATTTCTAAACATCGCCTTACCTAATTTCCATTCACCTATTGCTTGTGAGAATGTTTTAGTGAGAGAGGATGCAATTGTAAGGAATCATGACAATCATATTGTAAGTGAAGATGATAGGTTGGTCTTAGATGATAAAATATTTAAGATCTATGACAACCCTCTTTATGTTTCTTCTCCTACCTATCCTATTTTGGAAGACATTAAGGGACAAATGAATGAAATTATGGACAATCTTGACAATCATATTTGTTCTTCTCCTAGTATATCCCGTAGTTGTGAAGAAGATACTTTGATGTTAGAAAATACAATCAATGAGATTCATGAAAATATTAGTTGCCTCTCTTCCCCTAGGGAAAATTTTATTGAGAAAGAGAATTCCATCATTGATAAGCAAGACAATCCAACCAGTGATAAATCCCTTATTTGTGATGAAGTCATTCTAGAAGAACCAACCTTTGAATGTCATGAACATCTAGTTTGTCATTCTCCTAAAAACTCTCCCCCTAGGGAGGGTGTCATGGTGCAAGAAAATGAAAACATTAATAATAGTGATGTGACTTTCTTAGATGATGGTGAAAAGATGACACTAGACTCCCCTTGATTAGAAAAACATCAAACTCAAAACAAGCCCAAACTTATCCTTTACCCACCTAAGAATAATGTTTTGCAACGGCGAGTTATAATATCGTTGCTCATACATAGAACACTATAAATTATTTTAAACCAAGACAAAAACCTTCAACATCCCTCCCATTACCTCAACCCATCTTACCAGGACCTCCTCATTTGTCTTCACAAAGTGTAAAGGAATAAGATCTTATTGAACAACTAAAGAACACTCCTACTAAGATATCATTATGGGACCTTATCCAAGCCTCTCCTCATTATCGTAACATGATTAAAAGTGTTTTACAACAAGTTAGGACTATCCCTTCTAATGTGCAACTAAATAACATAGCATTTATAATTCAAGGAATAAATGTTGACATTGTTTTCCACCAAACTGAGCCCCCTCATTTGGAAGTGTAAAAATAATATGAAGCTTTCATGATAATAGTTGAATATGAAGGATGGGGAATAAAAATAACCCTTGTTTAAAAGGGCTCCACCCTTAATGTATATATAGTATGACCCTTTTGGATATACTTGGTGTGGATAAATCAAGAATTCAACCTAGCTCTTTATCTATTCGAGGGTTTGACAATGTAGGAAAACAACTACTTGGAGTGATTAGATTGCCTATTATAGTTGGAAAGACCACATTACAAAATCCTATTCACATTATGCCTCATGGGTGGGTGCAAAAATATGGGCGACCAATTGGTGGCCAAATTTTAAAAAAGGTTTTGATAGCTCATAACACAAGCACATTATAATGTGCTCACGTTATGGCTTGGTGTGCACTAGCGTTATGAGCCATTAAAAGAAAAAAAAATAAGGAAATAAAGTTCATTTGCATTGTGACTTTTTTTCCCATGGCCAAAAGCCCTCCATTTGCATGCTCACGTTCTAGGAGTCATCTTGCAAGTTTTTTCATCAAATTGTTGTTTTTTGGTGGCTAGGATGCTGCCATGTTGACGAGGAGGTCTAAGAGGTAAGGACTTTTTGTCTTTCTTGTTATTTTTTTAGTTTTAGGTTGTTTTTTATATTTATTTGTTGAATTTGTAGGATATGTTAATGAATCTACAAACCATCCTCAAAATCCTCAACAAGTGGAGCAATAACAATAAGAACAAAATCCTCAACAAGTAGAGCAACAACAACATCAACAAAATCCTCAAGTTCAACAACCACAACAACAATCTCCTCCACCAATCCCTCAACACCCTCTTGGCACTCAACAAAATTTAATGAGTGAAATTGAAAACAATAAAAGACCAATTGAGGAGTTAATTACGAGGTTGAATGATCCAAACAGTTCAACCATGGAAAGAAAAACCCTTGCAAATTCACTCAAAGAAATGTTAAAACATGTAGATTCAATCAACAAACAATTAACTGGTTGGCAAGATAAGAGGTAGGTAGCTAGGGATTATTACCAAGATAAATTATCATATAAAGATGTAAAAGATCTAAAAATTTAAAAAAATTAGATTTGTGCTCTTTATTCACTGACCCACACACAAATGCAAATTTTAGCCTCAATGCAAAGAGGTTTCATATCCATTGGTGCCACCACCAATAGATTATGACCTTTTTTGAGATAGGTGGTACATATTTTTTGATTTCCCACCATGCAACAATTGTGAAGTCTTGCAATATTTCCTACAAAATCTATATTATGAGTTCATCCTCAACAAAATCCCAAATTATTTTGATATGAGGGATTTCCAAGGGAGAGGTGGGGGGTTAGCTCAAGATAGACCCGGTGCACATTAGGATCCTAAGTGGCAAGCAAGATGACCTCCCACTAAGTCACCTCATGAGCACATCGTTATCCCTTCCATCGTGAAGGAGAGTGTTGAGGTAGACACTTTGGAAGCCATTAGCTCTTTGACCCAAAGTGTCATCCAGCATGCCACTCCTCTACTATAGCACCATCCAGGGGAGTCTTTGAGTGGTGGCCAGCTTCGATCACATTTGTGTCAGACTTGCAAGGTGGCTTGTTCATATGACCTCACTGACACTTAGGAGGATACTACATAGGATATGTTTGCAGCTATGGAGATGGCGAGGGCAGCTAACATTTTGAATGAGGCCTATGGCATCGATACTTAAGTAAATGTTAGCATGTTCATTGAATTTAATTTATTAAATTTCAATTTTAAAATGAAAGATTAACTAATTTAGTTTTATGATTATGATAAAATTTCAGGGTCACATTGTTGATACTAGATACACTGGCCCTACACTCGCTTATTACTCCACTGCATCTACCATTGAGGTATGTAACTAGCAAACAATTATAAATTTATTACATGTTAATAGCATTATTTTATGAATGGTATTCTAATATGTTATTTTCGATGTTGAATAGGCTAATATTGGAGGTTTCATGGGAACACCTCCTAGTGCCAGTGGATTTACACAAACCTACATGCAAGTAATAGAATAAAGAGTTTAACTATTGAATTGTACTTAATAGATTTGTGTAGTTTATATTCATATCGTTGATTAAATTACATTGCATATATTTCAAACTCAAAGTATTAATTCACATTCCATAACTAATAACTAGATTTTCAACTACAATATAGTTGTTTAGAAAGTCAACATAAGCAGTGATGCAATTACTTCACATAGCATAAGTAATACATAGGAGGAACTTCCAATTGCATTTGCTTGTCATGGCATTTCATGAGACCACTTTTTACTAAGGCATATTTTCAAATATTCCACTTCCTTTTCTATTCTATGGATGTTTGGAAGTGAACCGTAGATTTTTGGGTAGGGCTTTTAGGCTACTCTTGCACTCTTAGGATGTTTCACCTAAAAGGAGAGAGATAAACCCTACACAAAGGAATCTACGCTAGGTTCACTCAAATTATGCAATGTATGTTGTTATTTAGACTAAATGAGCTAAACTAAATGCAATTAGATGATCTATGTGACTAATTATGTATGTAAAACTTAAAATCTATGTAATGTTGGAAAACACAATGTGATATGCAAACATGAACTAAGAAGGAACAAATGCAGAATAGAAAGAAAGAAGGTTGATTCAGAGTGCACCTAGGTAGAGATTGGAGAATCTAGAATCTTCTGAATGTTGATTGACATTATAGAAAATCACCAGTGGGACTCATTCATCACTAATGGCAAATCAGTCTTACTTCTGATGAAAACTATTGAAAACTAGTTTCTGATTGTTAGGATCTGGAATCTAACAAAATTTGAATTTCCAGCTTTAAGGTGGGACTCATTCACCACTGATGGTGAATCAGTCCTCTACCAAAATTTTGTGAAATTAGGAGACAATTCTGCAACACTAGATTTGAAGTTGTCTACTTGTCGGGTTGACGTTCAGTTAATTCTACAAAAAATGGAAAGAAAGTCTTCTCAAGCTTGAAAGGTGGTTGATTTGACTTGAAGCACCTTGTTGACTTGTTGACCACCTTTCAACAGCTAATTTCTTGTTAAATCTGCATACAAAAGTCTACAAATACACATGCAAGAGGGGAAAAATGGTTGAGGATTAGAGTATAGGGGTTTGCCTTGGTCAAACCCCACTTTGGTAATCAAACCCTTAATGAAATAATGAAATGAAGGAGAATGATAAACAAATAACATGCAAATGCTTGCAACTTACCAATCCCTTGTTGAAACAAATATGAAGATATATCAATAGTTTCTCTTGAATGCTTGATTAATGCTTTATTCAATGATACAAAGAGCTTGAATGCTTGAATGAATGTGTGAATAAGTAAACTTGATGAATGGGGGTTACAATGAGAAAAAAACACTTATTTATATACAATTGCACCTTAGTAACCCAATGATACCTCATCACAGGCCAACATCAAGTAATTTTAAATAAAAAACCGAAAGAAAATTTGAAATATTTTGAATTTGGAGCTAAGAGGGATTCATTCGCCACTAATGGTGAATGGGTCCCACCTTGGACTTGAATGTGGGTGTCAAGAATTAAGTCACATTTAATGTTGTTTTTCAGGTTTACATTCAAAAGTACACTTAACTAAGCCTTATAAGGGTATAAAGGGGTCAAATAAAGCAAAAGAAAGGTGTAAATAGTGAAATTATGCCAAGAAAAGTGTGAAATCTTGTTACAAGACTTTACAACACTTCAAAATAGGACTTGATAAGTGATGAAAAGGTGATTTTTAGGTGAATTGTAATGAATAGAGCCTAGAAAAGTGTAGAAATGTTTTACAACACTTCACAACACCTTCGCAAGACACCATTATTTGAATTTTAAGGACCTAAACATGCATGTTCAAGCCATATTACATTGATAAATCAAAGAAAATTTGATCAAGAATCAAGAAGAAAGGCCTAAAAGACCATGAAAATGACAAGGGGTCATTTTTCTATGGTGCAGAAAGAAATATATGAAAGAATAATAGTAAGCAATAACATAGACAAGGCAATGAATTGTTTAAAAAAATTCCTCAAAGAAATGTGGTCTCATGGTGATGTCCATCACCATGAGACCTAATTTCTTTGAGGCATTTTTTCAAATAGCTCATTGCCTTTTCTATGCTACCACATTTTCCATACATTTCTACCAAAGCATTTTATCAAACAATTCATTTCCTTGTTGCTATGGCTAAAATCCTAAAAAAGGTGATTTCTAACAAAGTATGGATGCTTGGAAAAAATCTATCAAAGCATAATAAGTGTAAGCAATAACATAGACAAGGTGGTGAGTAGTTTAAAAAAGTGCCTCGAAGAAATGTGGTCTCATGGTGATGGAATGTCACTCCATTACCATGAGACCACATTTCTTCGAGGAATTTCTTCAAATAGCTCACCACCTTTTCTATGCTAACACATTTTCCATACATGTATACCAAATCATTTTATCAAACTACTCACTTCCTTGTTGCTATGGCTAAAATCCTAAAATAGGTGCTTTCCAACAAACTATGGATGCTTGGAAAAAATCTATCAAAGCATAATAGTAAGCAATATCATAGTCAAGGCAGTAAGTAGTATGAAAAAAATTCCTTGAAGAAATGTGATCTCATGGTGATGGAATGCCTTTCCATCACCATGGGACCACATTTCTCTTAGGAACTTTTTCAAACTACTCACTACCTAAAGAATAGAAACTAAACCTTTAGCCAAAATTCCCTTCCAAATTCTTTTCAAGGTCCTCATCCTCAATTTACCAATCCATGGAACCTTCCACCTTTTATTCCACTTTTTCATGTCCCCACCCCTCTCTCTTCATGTCATGATCACCCTCAATCTCATAACCAAGACCACACTATACCATCCACCCATCCCAACATAATACCATAGAGAAGGTAGTGAACTGTTTTAAAAAATGCCTCAAAGAAATGTGGTCTTATGGTGATGGAATGCCATGAAAATTTTGTTTGTAATGGAATTCCATCACCATGAGACCCCATTTCTTTTCAAGAGGAATTTTTTCAAACATTTCACTTCCTTCTCTATGCTACCACAGTTATCGTACATGTTTATGGAAGCATTTTATCAAATGGTTCACCATCCTACTACTATGGGTAAAAGCATAAAAATTGGTGCTTTCAAACAAGCTATGGATAGGGAAAATAATAAGAATGATAGTAAAAAATATATAGTTTAATAAGTACTCAATTTTTTGTTCATTATCTCATACATTATAATCCATGATGTGGATCGCTATTATATTTTTCATGATTGAATAATTTGTTGTTTTATTTTCAGATGTTGGAAGTGGATACACTTTTGAATGTTCATAGGGAAATAGACAATGGTGTTTCATCTACTATAGATTCCTTGATGGCTCTCATGGAAGAGGTATGAGGAAGATTACTAAATTTCAATTTACATTTGTTGTTATAGTTGTTAGTTGGTGAAAAATCAAACCATTATTCATTTGTAGCTTAATTTCTCTTTGGATGGTTTCTACAGGGCTTCAACATGCCATAGCATGAGCATGTGAATCTTTCTCGAGAGGAGAGCTCGATCATCTATTGGTGGTAAGTGATTATTTTGTTAAATATATCATTTTTTATAATGTAATTTATATATATTAATGTATTTACTTCTTATTGTAACAAATAAAGATTGGCCAAGAGCTAAACCCTAGGAGGAGCACTAGGAGGACTCCTCAGCCTTAGAATAAATGAGCGATAGACTTATTGCCATTTGGACGACAGGAAAAGGGAAAGAATTTATTTTGAGAGGATTCAAAGTAATGACTTTTGATTGTAGAACCCTTTGTTGTATGCCTATATGGCATTTTTGAACATATTTTACATATTAGATATATTTGACATTGTATGCCTATATGACATTCTTGTAAGCCTATATGGCCATTTTGTATACATTTTATACTTATATCGACATATATTGATGTATATTCCTATATGGCTATTTGGTTAATACAAATATTTTTTATCAATGGTTTCCATATTTGCATTATAAATCCATGGTTCAATAGATATGAGTTATGTGTATTCAAGTGTATACTTTACAACATACGTGTATACTTTGTGACTTATGTGTATTCAAGTGTATACTTTACTACATACATTTTTTCACGTGTATACCTTGTATTCATGCATATACTTTGTATTAATTTGTGTATACTATGTATTCATATGTATACTTTAAGGCATACTTTTTTTTAGTACTTATGCTTCCCTTATTCACATGTATGCTTGAATTATTCACGTGTATAATTATTAATTGGTTAGCCCTAGCATTGATCATTGTTGTCCTTCAGGGTTTTTCTTGAATATTTATTGATTGATTAAACAAATTTATTAGTTGATGCTAAACAACTTCAATATTTCTAGGAATACTAGTAGAGTTACAAATTCCAAAATTGCACAAATTGAAAAGAAAATATTAACTTTAAATAAATGCACTGATTATTAACTTGATAATTGATTAAGAATGAGTATAATATATATTAAGAGATGAGCCTTCTAGAATGGAAACTACCAACTAGAAAAGAGAAAACACATTCCTAATACTTTGAAAGCAATAATCCACCCAAAATTGCAATAGGAGAGAAGGCTTATTTAATATCCTTGAGCAATGTATTTCCTAATGCTCCCTTGTTCTTATATATCTCAATTCAGTTTAATCCAAAGATTTCCATGAAATGCTTTATCTAAAATAAAAAAACATGTTTTCAATTGGTATTCCATGAGATCTTTCATAAAAAGATTCTAGTATATTTAATCTTTTGATGGGAACAACTCAATTAAGAAAATGATACATAATCTTCACAAGACTTTCAAAACATAATATTCATAATAGATGATGAGTAGTTAACTTCCTAACACATTATCATACAAACATTTATCTTGAATAGTGTTTAAACATTTTTACAGCATAATCCTCATAGTACATAATGAATTATTATGTTCTTGATCCATC
Source organism: Sequoia sempervirens (assembly GCA_007258455.2). Classification (NCBI taxonomy): domain Eukaryota; kingdom Viridiplantae; phylum Streptophyta; class Pinopsida; order Cupressales; family Cupressaceae; genus Sequoia; species Sequoia sempervirens. Next base: position 50,656 of record VDFB02260287.1, on the reverse strand, counting down.
ACCATATAAACACATCAAAAGATGTATATGTCAGCTTTTTGCAATATTATTTCTTGTATAGTAAATGGACTTGGGAAAAAGATTTATAATTTATAATACAAATAAGAAATGGACTCAAGGGTGAAACTTTATTTATCACACCAAATAATAAATGTATGTGAGAGCATCACTTGTTTCTCTTAGACTCCAATTTTCAAGCATAGTAAATCATTTCAAATGAAAATGCCAAAATGTTTCACAACCAAAGTTGTTAATTGAGGAAAAATAAAATGTTTCCAAGTTCTAGCATTGTACACATTTACAATTGGTTGTATATTGTTGTAAAGGAAAGGATGATAATTAAAAAATATCTTGTGTTTGCTAGACTTGAGGATGATCATATGATTTTTGTGTGGAAAACTTAGACTTCTCAACCGTCATGTGTATGTTTCTCTTTTCAATTGTTTGCATGCCATCATAAGGGATCCAACCAATTGAACATAGCTTGGAGTGATTCCACGTGTTTGGTTGTGAAAGAGGGCCATGTCTAGCATAAACGTACCTATCGAGATATGTTGGAGAAATTTTTTTGGTCACATGAGTTGCAAAACGAAAGTTGCACCACTTTGCATCTTTACATTGCTTGCATTTGACACTTTTTCCATCAAGTGAAAACTAGACACCACGGAAAAATGACTCCAAGATAACAAAAACCAAGAGAGGTTATTTTAGAGAGGCCCAACACAATCACATAGGCTCAAACAAAGAGTTTGTAAGTGTCATGATTTTTGATTAATAGCCCATCAAAGATTGTTTCCCTTTTGCACTTTGGACCCTTAAGGGATCGAGTTGGTTGAAGATAGCTCAGAGAAATTTTTTGTATTTGAGTGTGAAAGAGGATCATACCTAGCATAAACATACCCATCCGGACACATTGGAACAATCTATTTGGTCACACGAGTTGCAAAACAACAATTGAACCATTTTGCAACCTTACACTACTTGCATTTGACACTTTTTTCGTCAAGTGAAAATTGGACACCACGAGAAAATAACTCTGAGATAACAAAAACTGAGAGAGGCTATTGTATAGGGGCCCAACATGATCCCATAGGCTCAAATGAAGAGTTTGTAAGCATCACAATTTCTGATTAATATCCCATCAAAGATTGCTTCCCTTTTTCATTTTGGACCCTTAAAGGATCGAGTCAGTTGAATGTAGCTCGAAGTGATTCCACATGTTTGGGTGTAAAAGAGGACCATGCCTAGGATAAACATGCCCATCCAAACACGTTGGAATAGTCAGTTTGGTTACACAAGTTACAGAATAAAAAATGCACCACTTTGTAACTTTACACTGCTTGTAATTGACACTTTTTCCTTTAAGTCAAAATTGGACACCGCAGAAAAATGACTTTGAGATAACAAAAATTGAGAGAGGTTATTGTAGAGGTGCCCTATGTGATCCTGATGCCTTAGATGAAATTCCCATAACTGACATAGTATCCAAGTAATAGACTGTCAAATATTGTTTCCCTTTCACAAGTTGGACTATTAAAGGATTGCGTTGCATGAATTACAAATGTTTGAGGGCAACAATAAATTTAAAATTTTGAGTAAATATCATTAAAAAAAATTATTTCAATATACTGTATGCTATATTAATATTGATATAATCATTAGGTTGATTTGTTTTAATAAATGAAGTTTTTACATTAAGTTAGTCAATTGGTGTTAGTTATAATAGGAAGAGAATAAAAGAAGAACAAGAATTATTAGTAACCATCAATGGTTATTACACTCACTATATTAATAATATGATGTTTATAATAAAATGATATTTATTTGGTTGTCCTAATTCTTTTGTTTGTGCTGCAATTGTCTAATATACTTCATAAACCGTTCTGAAACCCAAGTGCTTGTACTTGTAGGCACAATGCCTTAGGTACTCCATTCTCATAGATCTTTTACAATGTCACTCATAAATTTGGGATTTTCTTATAATGTATACATCCTAGGTGCTCATGATGAAGTTAACTTCAAATGAATAACTTGATCTATTCCCTTGCTAAGCTTCACACACTCTTTTATAATGGCTTCAAATTAGAATTGAGATTTGTCAAGATCATTGAAATAAGGATGTTGCATTGCTTCTTTGGATGAGATTATCTTGGATGGATCATAAATAAACATTTTCTGCAAGGGGACACCAATCAATTTTTAGTAGGTTACTTACAAATAGGCAAAGTAAAAAAATAAAAATAAAGAGCATCCAAAATGGAAATGAAATGAAAATAGATGGAAGGCACTTTTAGACAACAAATCCACACCATTTGGTTCCAAGTTAGGAACAAGGCATAAATTTTGATGCTTCCATTAAGGATAGGAATGCCAATCTCTCAACTTGGTCACTCCTAGCCATACATCTTCATTGGGAGTTCCAAGATACCTATTGCACACAACACCTCTCATGAATAGAATAACTTGAAATTTGAGATGTTCTTATAATGTCTACATCATAGGTGCTCATGATAAGGTTAACTGTAAATTCCCTCACTAAGCTTCATATGCACTTTTATAATGGCTTAAAATCATAATTGAGATTTGTCAAGATCATCAAAATAAGGATGTTGCATTACTTTTTTGGTTGGGATTCTTTTGGATGGATCATAAATTAGCATTTTTTGCAAGGGGACACCAATCAATTTTTAGTAGGTTACTTACAAATAGGAAAAGTAAAAGAAGATGATATAAACCTAGATAATAGAATTGGAATCATAGCATTGGCATCATACAAATTAATGTGAATACAAGTATAAATTAATAAGAACCAATATGCATACTTACAAATTAATCAAACGAACCATTTGGGTATGTTGTACTCTTTATTATGTCAAGTATTGCCTCATGGTTAGACTCATAGACCTTCCACAAGGTCTTTTTCAAAGGTCTACCCCCATATTTGGTCAAACAAACATTGGATGCCATGACAAGTTTTGAGTAATGAAAAATCTTTTGATGCATGTCAAAGTCCTGAAACAGCGAATATTTAACACTCTTTTGTGGGTACTTTCTAAGCCACATTCCAGTAACAACAACTGATCCTGTAGGGTATTTAATTTTTTCTCCATCTATAATTGGGACCTCTAATTTATTTTTAGCCTCAACACAATGACTGATGCAGGAGCATCCAGTGGTGTGAGGGCAATCTTGTATCACCCAAAAGATGATTTCCATTTTTTTGTTCCTATCGTTTTCTTTTGTAGATGTTTTTGCATTTTTGGATACCCTTTTCATCGAATAAGAGTTTCCAACTTTCAGAACTGCTTTTTCTGCTCAACTGCTATTTTTAGCAGGTTTGAATTTGAAGTCGTGGGAAGACATAAATTAATGGGAAGGTTCAGGATGAAAAAAATAATCAGTCTGGCGAAAGAATCAAGTCAAGATCATTCACGATTTGAAAGTTATTCAAGTTCCAGTTTCTACTTTTTGCCCTAAAAAACCTTCCGAGCTCAGTTTGAGGCACTAAACGATCCCGGATGAGCCTAAAAATTTGCGAAAATGCCAAAGTAGTTAGCCACAGGGCTACTTTGTACAAAATCTTCTTTTCAAGAGCTTTCTGAAAAGGTATTATCATTGAAGATCCAATGGTCGGATTAAAAGTTATGGCTGCCGGAAGTTGGTGCATATTTTAGAAATGTGCTAATTTTTGACTATGAATTTAAACTTGAATTTCAAATTGTAATTTTGGTGCCAAACCGCCAAAACTCATATCTTGAATGTTGTTTTTGGTTCCAAATGGAAAAGGGGCTATTTATGGGCTAGTTTCTGATTCTTGGGAGCTTTTTGGAGAGTTTGCATGCTGCGAAAAGGGGATTTTTTATAATTCTGTAATTTTCTTCTAAAACTTCTGTAGCTTGCATGTATCACAAAGCTCAAGGATTTGGGATCCTCTGCATGTAATATTTTCTTTATTGAATAATAATCAAGTTTGCTAGTTGTGAGTATTGTTTTTGTGTCTCGGGTTTGCTCCCTCGTCAATGAAACAAGTAATAGTTTGTTCCCTCTTCATTTTCTTCATCTACAATAACTGCATAAACTTCCCTACATTGATATTTGCAACAAATCTCTTGAAATTAGTCAACATTATAGATAACAATAAGAATTTTAAAAACTAAGCAAGTAGATATATTATTGGATTGAACTAGATTTGATATGTAGTCAAATTCGACCAATGAATCCATCTATGTTAGTTCCAATGTCATCAGAGGGTGATATGTGTGAACACTAACTCATTAGACTACAAAATACGATGAAAATTTTCAACAAAAGATGTATAATTAGATGTATCATCAGGTGCCTATGTATTTAATGTGAAATTTTCAAAAAAAAATTAAATTTATGCCGACATTCATCGAAATTGTGACGCTCCATGATTTTCGTCACTATTTCAACATACACTTAAAGTCAACCATCCCCTTCCATCAATTTGTGGGCCAACATATGGTTTGACTCCTTAATTTGTGGGCTAACAAGTATATGGTTAGTGTTCATCGGGGTTCCGACGAATGTTTTTTAATAAATAAAAATGAGCTCGACAATTTATCTATACTTGTGATAGTGTTTTTCTATACTTGTGAATTTCCTATACTTGTGATAGTTTGTGGAGATTATAGGCCAAATTTTTTTGGTGCAAAATATCAGAATTATTAGATTTTGTTGCCTATCTATGATTAAAAATTATTGGAGTGTGAGTTTGATATTTTTTGAAGATCTAAATATTCAAGCTTGGTAAAGAAAAATCATGTCAGATAATATTAGTGCAGAACAAAATGAAGAGACACTTGCTAGATTATGGGCTAGATTGAAAAGAAAGGGTGATGGGAAATGTTATTATCCTTGTAATAATTGCAAGGGATTAAAGGCAAGAAGACTTTTAATCACAACAACTGAGAAACAGGAAAGCACATTGAAGGGGGGCATGATTATTGTCCATTGGTAAGTTGTTCATTATATGTCTTTATATTGATTGAATTTGCAAATGTTTATATCGTTTTAACATTTTATATATATATAAAAAAAATCACTTGATCATGATCATGGTTTATTTGTGTCGATCATTATTATAAAGGTGGGGCACCCTAGGGCACATGATTTGGAATATCATGGCCCGCAGAATGTGGTTTTGCAAGCGGAGGAACATGGAGTTGTGAATATCGAAGATGAAGTTAATGATCCTATGGAAGAAGATGATCATGCACTAGAAAACATAGTTGAAGATATGGCACAAATACATTGATCCATGACACATTTAGTGGCATAGCTGATCATTATGATCAAGATGACTTTGATGATGTTCATGATTTACCTATACTTGAGAAGGCATATGAGCCCCTTTATGAAGGCTCCTGAACAACTATTCTCTCTGTTGTATTGTTGATGGTGAACTTGAAGGTTATGAATGGTTTATCGAACATAGCAATCTCACAAATATTAAGGTATGTCATATATGTCATCTTTTTTCATCTATTTTTGTTATTAGTTCATCACTAGTAACTAAAGGATGAAATATGTACCATTAATATTCTTTATATTAAAAAATTATTTTTTTGTTGTAGATTGATAGGTGAATTTTTGTTACCACCATCAAATATTTACCTCACTCATAGCGAGATTTATCTGCCATTATGAAAGATATTGGAATGGAGTATCAAGCAATAGATGCATGTCCTAATGATCATATTATATATCATAAACAACATGAATTTGTAACAGAATGTTCGGAATGTCATATCTGTAGATATCGAACAGATCAACTAACAAAAAAGGTGTCTTGCAAGGTTCTTCATTATATTCCCATTATTCCATGTATGCAACGATTATTTACGTGTGAAAGCTTAGTGCAATTTATGGATTACCATGCACAAAATAGAAGTGGAGATGACATTCTTTGAATTCCTACGAATGGTTCTACATTTAGGGGCATGGAGGAAAAATGGCCACACTTTAAAGAAGAACCTCATAATCTCAGGGTTTCATTGGCAACGGATGATGTCAATCCATTTGGAGATCTGAGATCTATTTACTCAGTGTGGCCTATTTTTGTTATCAAAAATAGCATTCCTCCATGGATTTCAATAAAGAGGGAGCACATAATGTTGGCAATGATTGTTCCAGGTATTTGTTTACATCAAATTTTTTTAATGTGGTAACATCTCATTTTTCTTATTTGTTTCATAATGACTTATATTTTTTTTCATTTAATAGTCATGTACATTAATTTATATATATTGCAATAAAATGGTTATAATAATTATGTAATGTTTATATTCATTCAACTAGGTAAGTACCAAGTTAAAGATATGAATGTATATATTGAGCCTCTTATCGATGAGTTACTAAAGTTATGGAATGGTGTTACTATGCATGACATCTCTAGACCAGTAGGAAAAAGACAATTTCAATTACATGCAATGCTTGTATGGACAATTCATGATGCCCTAGGGCTAACACATTTTTTGTGGTATGTTATAACGTTTGACCGCACTTCAACAATATTTAATTTTATGAAGTAGATATCATGCATATTTTTTAAATAATTTATTCATTATATATAATTATAAAAATTGGCATATTTAATCCAATTATATATAGTATGGAAAATTCATGATGCCCTAGTAGAGTCGCCAAACTGTTAGCTCACAAAAATGTAGGTTAAATACCTCAAGAGGTTACCAAAATCTTGGTACATTTTAGGGTAATATACAAGGCTGAATGGTTTAGACCTTCTTCTCTTTAGGTGTTGCTAAACCAAGGCGGGTACACTTATATGAATGAAATAGACTTGGTTTGTGTTTATTCCCTAAACAATTTATCCACAATGGCAAGTGGGAGTGAATAAATGAATTCTTATTTTGGTATAGATTGTATAAGCAATATCAAGGCTAATCCTAATATGTTTAGTTAGCAGATATAAAAGATCAAATGAATGAAACTAAAGTGATGGAATGTGGGGACCAGTACTCTATTGGGTATATGGAGTCAAATAGAAATCAAAGTTAAGTGAATTATGACTGGCAATAATTCTAACTATTTGGCACTTTTATGTTTATAACTTGTATAAACATGAAGGGATGTAATTATCAGTTTCTTCTTTAATAATCCAAAATAAGAATTCTAAGTTGTTGTGAATAATCAAGAGGATTTTAATCTTTACTTGAAAAACCCAAGTAATTTTTACACATACCACACAGGTACAACAAATGTGCATTGATAAATTGAAAATATGCTTGATATATCAATTTAAACAATTGATAAATATCAAATATGGAGACAAACTAGTAATATCTTCAATTAACTTAACAAACAATTGAAACCAACATATGGCCACCAAATCAGAGATTTTTCATTAACTCCTTCAAAATTTACATGTGCATCTTGGTCCCTTTTGATGTAAACATTATATCAATCCCTATTCTCCGACTCCTTCTATCTACTATCTTCCAATCTAATGCCCCTTGTGGTATTGGTCTCTCTTATTTATACAAGAGGAAACAAGCTTTAGACCAAAGGATGTGACTTTTGATAACAAAACTTAACTGAAAAGATAAAATGTATTAGAGATAACTAACACATGCCAATCTATTAATTTTCGAGTAAGAAGCTCATGGTCATCTAAAACCTATGCAAGGATCTTACTTTATGATATGTTTTCCTCCTGATGATGTTGATCAATCTTCATCCAAGCCCAAATACGTTTCCTACCATTTGCTTATTGTTAAGTCATTTAGCCACTTGAATTCCTATGCAATAATGAAATTTGTAAGGTGACTCTTCCATCTGCTATCAAGCAGGTTTCTGGCATCTATAACAAAATTTGTGTAGCCATTATCCAACATCATAATTCCATCAAGAAGATTGTGAAACTTCTCCAAATTGATATCACTACCACCTTGAATTTATGTCAAGCATTAAGGAACCATTTGATCAAACTCATTCTTCCATTTATCCACATCCTTGAATTGTCCATCATCTCTAATGATCAAAGGATTGAAACTGTGTTTTATTGAATCAAATGAATTCCTTTTGTTCTCTACCTTCTTCATGTCAATCAAATACTTATGCTCATCAATAACTGCCTTCACCATCTCTTGACTAGGCTATAATCTTGGAGGTGTATTAGGATCCCTTTGTGTTGCTTTGCATAAAGTGGTTAAAATACGGTAAGTGGGCTGCCATCTTTTATGCAATTCCTCTAGGATCAGGGAAGTAGTATTTATCTGTTCTAGAGCTTTCACCAAATGACTAAAACCCTCATGGAATCCACGTATCTTCTCTAGTTTAAAACTCCAACTTTGTGCTTCAATATTTCCTTCAAGGTACTCAGGATATGATGCTTGACATAATCCATATTATGTTTCTTCAAATTTTCCATCTCTTTTTCAACTGTTGGATTTGTGGATCCTCAACTGGAGCAGGTGGATGATAGACAACTATTTCATCCCCTTTTATATATGTGGCTTGTTGCAATTGTTGCTTTAATCTGACACCATCAATGAATAAGTTATTTCATCATTTGATAATTTGAGTCTCTTCTCATACTTTTTTATCTTCTTTTCCATGTTTTCTACTACATCCTTTGTAAACATGGCGGAGTGCATAGTTATGGTTGCTACTTTTGTTGGAGTAGTGTCCTTCATTGTCCTGACCATTGTATATCCTCTCATTTCCTATATTACATCCAAAAGCCTTGGTTTCCTTGTGTTCTTTTGTTTTTTCCATAGGGCAAGGGTCTGGGTGGTAGGATTGTATCTTGTTCCTGAGACTCCTTCTAAATCAAATTATGCAACCAAGTTTGGATCATCCTGAGCTCTGATTTGATCTAACAAAAATACCTTAGAGAGTTTCATTCCAAGTATGATTAACATCTTACTATTTAGCACCAACTCTCTTGCTTCTTTGGGAGTAACATTGATGTTATCAATATCCAACTCTACCATTGTCTGGGCCTAAACCTCTACATGCTTTGAATCATCAATCCCAATGAGGTTAATCTTCAGCATATCATCAAACTATCTCATTTTAATTTTTATCCAAAAATATTTGAATTCCCTTGTATGGACGAAATCATCATCCTCCATGAACTGCAAAGAAGTAATTATTCTCTCATCATCTTGTATATCATCAACAGCTTCTTCTAATATTCTTATTTTTGGGTCATGAGGCTCTAACACCTTTTGTTTCTTTGCTACTTCTTTCATCTCAACCAGAGTCAGGACTGCCTCTTGTTCTTCATCACTTGACCCATAGTCAACCAATGACTCAATTCTTTGTTTCTTAGAAGGAGGTTCATCAGTTGGAGATGGTGGATGAACTGGTCAAGGAGGTGGTGTATGTGATGTGGAGGCTATGGATGATGGTAGTTTGGGTGTAGATGGTGGAGCTAATTTCTCTTCTTGAGGATTTTTATACATTTCATCTAACTTACTAAGAATCAAGTGCATTCATTTCAACAAATCTGGTTCTTCATCAAAGAACCCCTTGAACTTCTTATCCTTTTCTTTCTTCTGGTCCTCCCATCTCATCATCATTAACCACTTTTTCCTTGTTTCAAACACATCTAAAAAGTATACCAGGTTTCTTATCACATCCTCCTCTAGATCAAATGCATGTGTTATCACCCTCTTTGTAAGCAGGGTCCTTCTGATATTATTGATGTCACCCTTTAGATCACATACTCTCACTTTTCCTGATCTAGGAGAAAAATTGGCTCTTATGAATCTCTACACTTCTTCCAACATATTTGACCCAACTAATAATTCCTCAAAAATTGTTAAATCAGGTAGGAAAGTCCCCTTTCTTTGATTCTTCATGAGACCACACTCCATCCAAATCATTTTCCAAATAAATTCTCAAAACAATACTCTACTAGGCACAAATTTTGGTAAAACATGTGGGGCTTGATCACAACCATATACCCTAATGATGGTATATTGTAGCATTAAAAACCAGTTAGCATAGTTGTATACAAAACCTTTGTCTAGTTTGTATTGAAAAGGTCTCATAACTTCCATTAAATATTGTGGTAACCTCAGTGTAGGAAAACCAAAGGCATCAATTAGTCTGAGGGAAAAGTCATCTCTAAACACAATAAAGTCACCTTCAGGGCACTTACTATCCCAAACATAATACCAAATTTGCATTGGGAGCAAAACTCTATTTTCATGTGTGCTCAACTTCATCTGTTTAGTCGACTTTGTTTCATTTTGAAATAGAATTAGATGACACAATAGAGAATATTTTATGAAAGTGATAGGGACCTTAGCTTCCTTAACCTGTAATAGGCCTTCATGAATTTATTCCTCAATGATAGAATCAAAAGAAAACTCCACATTGGATTCAGGGTGTAGGATAGCCATTCCCATCCTCATCAATCCAATTGACATATTGTCTTCAACATCAAATCCAAGAATCTGGCATAATACATAATAGGTTTTTTTGAAATAAGTCTAAAAATTAGACACTGGAAAGGGTTCAACTTTTGAAAATGAAATAAAGACTCTATTCTTGTCACCCCTTTTCATGTGTAGGGGGATTCAACAATTCTATAAGTCCTCTTTAATCTTTTGTACTCCTGCTCTAGTCTTCCCAAATCTATTTTTGTGATAGTCTGCTTATTTAGGTCAAAACACCTAATTATAGCTTCCCTGAAGATATCTACTAGACATTGTCCATTTGGGATCCTAACAAATTTTTACGGGGCATGGTATCTACTAGCTAGATCAAGAGTTCATGGGTTTGACACCGAGACCCCTTCATTTCTATTCTTATAAAAATACCAATAGAAATTCCACCCAGACCGTGGAATTATTGGATCTTTGCACCCTTGAGCTAAATCCTTAAAGACCCCCTTATAACCTTTATCGACTGAAGTTGGTAGCAATGCAAGTAATGGCGACTATAATGAAGCTTTATTGGATTTTTCCTCTTTTTTAGTCTTTACTTTTGTTTTCTTAGGTACCATTGCTTAAAATTCAATGTGTGGTGAGTAAAACTTACCTAGAATTCTTTTGACTGTCACACCTTGAGCTCGCCTATACTTAGCTTTTGTCACCACGAGTGAACAAATTCACAATCTTTCTTATTTAATTATCATATCACATTGCATTAATTCCATATAAGTTCTACATCATTAAAATCATTCACACCGAGCTAAATTTCATATTTTGATGTTGATTTATGTGACTAGTCTTCATCTAATACTCAACGGCTAATTACTGTGCTACCGTGCATCACTCTTCACTACTTTGTGGTACTGCAATACATAGTTTTACGTATTCCCATTATATCACACTACCACACACTTCTTTGGCTTCCCTGGCGATACCATGGTGTATATTTAGTATTTTACCTTATATACCACTTTACTGTGGGCCACATTATGACCCCCTGTGGTATAGCGGTTCTCCCTTATGTCTATTATTACTTCACCCCTCTATCATAGGCTTTATTCTAACCCCCTATAGTATAGCAGTTTGCTCTACTAGTACTAATGATGGCCTCTCTCTACCGTGGGCTAAGTATCAACCCTCCATGGTATAGTGGTAATATGATATACTACTACACTCTTACCGCACTACCGTGAGTTACTTTGTTGGTCACTGTAAGGAGGTAAAAGGAAATGCACATATGTGGTGATCAATTATAGAAGAGGTATGGTGGTAAAAGGTTGATTTGAATTTGTGGATGGAGGAGTTCTACCCAATTATGTAGCCTTTGCTTCTTCTTCCTTCAAACTCAATAGTTTGACTTTTTCAAAATATTTTTCCGCTCCAAACTTCAATTTTATATCACTCTTGAATTGATATTATATTCCTTTCAATGTGAAAACTTTGATATTTCATTCAAAGGTGGTGGAAAGATGATGAAAAAGGTGGTGGAATGTGAAAAACATTCATGCACACTTCACAAAATCATTGAAAATCTATTTGTTGTCCAAGCACACGTACAACCAAGAGAATATGTAGAATGTGGACCTTGAGATCATGGGTATATTGAGTTTTTCACTATTTTTAGAGCAAGACAAAATGTTCTTGTATTATAATGTGCTCACGTTATATCACACTAACGTTATGGATTGTTAAAACAATAGCCATATCTTTACTACTTCAAAACACACTCACGTTATGAGAAAGTTTATTTTTTATAGGTTTATTTTCTCTCTTTCTCTCCACCCTCTACTCTCAACCCTAAACCCTTAATCCATCTACCCTTAAACCCTCAACTCTCTACCCTCAACCCTCAAACCCTAAACCCTCTACCCTCAACCCTAAACCCTTAAACCTTCTACCCTGAACCCTCATCCCTCAACCCTTTACCCTCAACCCAATACCCTAAACCATCAATCCTATAGGTCCTCAACACTATACCTTCAATTCTCAACCCTCTACCCTCTATATCTCTCTCACTCCCTCCCTCTCTCTCTCTCAATTATCTCCCTCCTACCCCCTCTCCCTCTCTTAGCTCTCTCTCTCTCAATCACTCACTCCTATCTCTCTCCACTCTACCCTCTACCCTCTACCCTTAACACTTAAATCCTCTCTCTCTCTCTCTCTCTCTCTCTCTCTCTCTCTCTCTCTCTCTCTCTCTCTCTCTCTCTCTCTCTCTCTCTCTCTCTCTCTCTCTCTCTCTCTCTCTCTCTCTCTCTCTCTCTCTCTCTCTCTCTCTCTCTCTCTCTCTCTCTCTCTCTCTTCCCTCACCTCTGTTGTCTATCTCTCAGACTCCACTCCTCTCTCTCTCAAGTCTCTCCCTCTACCCCTCTCCCTCTCTCAAGTCCTCTCTCTCACCCCATTCACTCCTATCTCTCTCCCTCCCTACCCTCTACCCTTTATCTCTCCCTCCCCTCCTACCCCTCCTCTCTCAAGCCTCTCTCTCTCACTCCTCTATCTCTCTCCCTCTACCATGTGCCCTCCTATCTCTCTCCTCCTCCTCTCTCTGTCTCAAGTCTCTCCCATACCCCCTCTCCTCTCTCAAGTCTCTCTCTCTCATTTACTCCTTTTATCTCTCTCCCCTCTACCCTCTATCTCTCTCCCACTCCCTCCCTCCCTCTCTCAAGTCTCACACTTCTACCCCCTCTCCCTCTCTCAAGTCTCTCTCTCTCCCCTATAACCTTAACCATCTACCCTCTACCCTTAACACTTAAATCCTCTACCCTTAAACCCTTCAACCCTCTACCCTCTATCTATCTCACACTCCCTACCTCTCTCTCTCAAGTCTCTCCCTCCTACCCCCTCTCTCTCTCTCAAGTCTCTCTCTCTCACTCACTCACTCCTATCTCTCTCCTCTCTACCCTTAACCATCTACCATCTACCCTTAACACTTAAATCCTCTACCCTCTACCCTCTACCCTTAAACCCTTAAACTCTCTACCCTAAACCTTCAACCCTCAACCCTAAACCCTAAAACCTATATCCTCAAACCCTGAACCCTCTCCCCTCAACCCTAAACCCTCAACCCTAAACACTTAAACCTTCTACCCTCAACCCTCATCCCTCAATTCTCAACCATCTACCCTCTACCCTCTACCCTCTATATCTCTCCCACTCCCTCCCTCTCTCACTCTCTCTCTTAATTCTCTCCCTCTCTAAAGTCTCTCTCTCCCCAATGCCCTCAAACCTTAAACTCGTAAACCCACTTAGTAAAATCTCTACCCTAATCCCTCATCCCCTATACCCTCTACCCTATACATTGGACCCTCAACCCTAATCCCCCAACCCTATACCCTCAACCCTTAATCCCTCCACCCTCCACCCTCTACCCTATAAATTAAACCCTCAACTCTCAATTATCAACCCTTAATCCCTCAATCCTCAACCCTCAAACCCTAAACCCTCAACCCTAATACCCTCTATCGTATACATTGGACCCTCAACCTTAATCCTTCAACCATATGTACCCTCAACCCTAATCCCTCAACCCAATACCATAATCCCTCAACCCTATAGGTCCTCAACCCTATACATTGGATCGTCAACCTTCATATCTATAGGTCCCTCCCTCCTCTTCTCTCCTCTCTATCTCACTTCTCCCTCCATCTCTCCATCCATCCATCCCTCCCTCTCTATCGTAATCCCTCAACCATAAACCCTCAACCCTTAAACCCTTAAACACTCAACCCTCAACCCTCAACCCTCAACCCTCAACCCTTAAACCCTATACCCTCTACCCTCAACCCAATAACCTCTACACTCAACCCTAATCCCTCAACCCTTAAACCCTTAAACCCAAGAAAACTCTCTACCCTAATCCCTAAACCCTAAATCCTTAATCTCTCTACCCCTTACCCTCTACCCTTAAACCCTAATCCCTCAACCCCTATACCCTCTAACCTATACATCGACCCTCAACCCTAATCCCTCAACCCTATACCCTCAATCCTCTACCCTAAGCCTTAAACCCTCAACCCTCAACTCTTAAACCCTAAACCCCCTCAACCCTCTACCCTCTACCCTCTACTCTATACATTAAACCCTCAACCCCAAGACCCTCTACCCTATACATTGGACCCTCAACACAAATCCCTCAACCCTTAAACCCTTAAACCCACTTAGTAAAACTCTACCCTAATCCCTCAACCCCTATACCCTCTACCCTATACATTGGACCCTCAACCCTAATCCCCCAACCCTATACCCTAAATCCTCTACCATCAATCTTAAACCCGCAACCATAAACCCTTAAACCCTCAATCTTCAATTCTCAACCCTAAACCCTTAATCCCTCAATCCTCAACCTTCAAACCATAAACCCTCAGCCTTAATACCCTCTACCCTATACATTGGACCCTCAACCCTAATCCTTCAACCATATGTACCCTCAACCCTAATCCCTCAAACCTATACCCTCAACCCAATACCCTAAACCAACAACCCTATAAGTCCTCAACCCTCATATATCTTTGGCCCTCCCTCCTCTTCTCTCCTTCTCTCTATCTCACTTATCCCTCCATCTCTCCCTCCATCCATCCCTCCCTCTCTACCCTAATCCCTCAACCCTCTTGACCCTTAATCCCTCAACCCTCAATCCTCAATCCTCAACCCTTAAACCCTACTCCCTCAATCCACATACCCTCTACCCTATACATCGGACCCTCAACCCTAAACCCTCAACCCTTAATCCCTCAATCCTTGACCCTCAAACCCTAAACCATCAACCCCGATACCCTCTACCCCATACATTAGACCCTCAACCCTAATCCTTCAACCATATGTACCATCTACCATAATCCCTCAACTCTATACCCTCAACCCAACACCCTAATCTGTCAATCCTATAGGTCCTCAACCCTATACCGTCAATTCCCAACCCTCTACCCTATACATTGGATCCTCAACCCTCATATATCTTTGTCCCTCTCTCCTTTTCTCTCCTCTCTATCTCACTTCTCCCTCCATCTCTCCATCCATCCATCCCTCCCTCTCTACCCTAATCCCTCAAACTTAAACCATCAACCCTTAAACACTCAACCGTAAACCCTAAACCCTCAACCCTCAGCACTCAGCCCTTAAACCCTAAACCCTTAAACCCTCTACCCTCTACCCTCTACCCTCAACCCAATACCCTCTACCCTAAATCCTAATCCCTCAACCCTTAAACCCTTAAACACTCAACCGTAAACCCTTAAACCCTCAACCCTCAACCCTTAAACCCTAATCCCTGAACCCCTATACCCTATACCCTATACATTGGACCCTCAACCCTAATCCCTCAACCCTATACCCTCAATCCTCCACCCTCAACCTTAAACCATCAACCCTCAACCCTTAAACCCTCTACCCTCTACCCTATACATTAAACCCTCAACCCTCAATTCTTAACCCTCAACCCTTAATCCCTCAACCATCAACCCTTAAACCCTAAACCCTCAACCCCTATACCCTCTACCCTTTACATTGGACCCTCAACCTAATCCTTCAACCATATACCCTCAAATATATACCCTCAAATATATACCCTCAACCCTAAACCCTTAAACCTTCTACCCTCTACCCTCAACCCAATACCCTCTACCCTCAAACCTAATCCCTCAACCCTCAACCCTTAAACCCTAATACCCTAAACCATCAACCCTATGCCCTCAACCCCTATCCCTTTCTCTCTATTTATACATCTCACCTCTCTCTCCCTCCCTCTCTCCACCATCTCTAATTTTCTCTATCTACCCTCTCCCTCTTTCTACATACCTCTCGCTCAATCAATCCCTACCACCCTCTCTCACTCCCTCTATCTAACTCCCTCCCACTGCCTCTTCATCACTCTCTCTCTCTCTCTCTCTCTCTCTCTCTCTCTCTCTCTCTCTCTCTCTCTCTCTCTCTCTCTCTCTCTCTCTCTCTCTCCTCTCTATCTATCCCTTCACCCTACCTAGATAAGTCCCTCTCACTCCACCCCCCTCTATATCTCCCGCTCTCAGGTCACTCCCTCCCACACCCTCTCGCTCTCTTAGGTCTCTCACTCTCACACTCCCTCTCACCACCTATCTCTCAATTCTCTCCCTCTCACCACCCTCACACTCTCAAGTCTCTCCCTTTGGAACCAAACCTACATAACTATCTCTTTCTCTCCCTCTCTCTCTCTCTCCCTCTCTCTCTCTCTCTCTCTCTCTCTCTCTCTCTCTCTCTCTCTCTCTCTCTCCCCCCCCTCCCTCTATCCCTCCCACCCTACCTAGCTAGGTCCCTCTCACTCCAACCCATTCTCTCCCACTCTCTCTCTCTTAGACTTTCCCCTCCACCCCCTCTCCCTCTCTCAAGACCCTCTCTCAAGACCCTCTCTCAAGTCTCTTCATCCCTCTCTCTCCCACCTTATGTAGACAACTCTTTCTCTCTCTCTCTCTCTTAAAATTATCCCTCCCTCTAAAGACATAGATAAATGCATGCATACAAGTATAATACATATGTACATACAATCCTACATACATATAAGCATACATGTACATATGTAGATACAATCTTACATACATATAGGCATACATACACGCATGCATTGATACATACATACAAGCATGCATACATACATACATGACATAAAACTATACATGTACATACAAACATAAAAATATATAAACATACATTCAATAGAGTAGCATTTAACATAAAGCAATACATAATGTGAGTGAGTTATATTGCACTCGCATGTCTTGCTAGACGCGCTTGTGTTATAATGCGCTCACGTTATAACACACTCATGTTATAATATGCCCGTGTTATAATGCATGCACATTATATCTTTCTTTGGGAATCCCCAAGCCTTAGGCTTGGTATTTTCCTTGGAATACCAACCCAAAGGCTTGGAGGGCCTTCCCAACAACCAAAGATGTGTTTTCAAAAATTCTACAATATTTCACATAATTAGGTCTATGCTCACCATTAGGATTGCACATGTTTTAATATCGAACAAATCAAACACCTAGGTAATGTTAGGTTCTCTCTTAGCTATCCAGTGATGTAATTTTTTCACTTTTTGACAATGTTAAGCCTTTCATCTATAATATCTTTTGTTTGTGTCTCTTTTTTGGTAAAAAATAGTGTTTGGTGTTTTTTTTGTTATAAACTAACCGTTGACCAAAATTTCAAATAAATTACATTTTTAGAAACTAGAATATATTCTACAATTTTTTTATAAAAAAATCAATTAGTTTCCAAAATTTTAGTGTTAGCACACCCAAAATTCTATTTTTTGGAAGTGTCCACCTAGAAAATTAGTAAAAAATCAATTATTTATTAAAAAATTATCTGAAAAATCATGCATAAACTACATATTGTTATCTAATTTCTCACTTGAGAAATTTTAAACATACTAAAAAAAATTTCATCATGCTAGGGACGTACAAAAGTTGCTATGTTATGTTTTTCTTACAAAAATAGCACCAATTTTTGTACATCCCTCTTTTGAACCCCTTAATCTCAACCATTTTCAAAATAAATTAGTAGTTTAGAAAGTAGACTTAGAGCACTTTGATCCTTATTTTTGTTGCATTTCAAAATTTTGAGTGTAACTATCCTCAATTTCATGTCCAAGGTTAGTATTTCCTTATTTCAGAAAGAAAAAAAAAAAGTGGCCATTGCCCCCTTTTTGTCACCCCATCTTTTTGCACTTAACCTCATGATCTTTCATATAATCTCCTTTTAGGAAGACCATGGATTCACGAGATGCATGCAGTGCCTTCAACCCTTCATCATAAAATGAAGTATGTTTATAACAACAAAGTATATACAATCAATGTTGACCTTCAACCAAATAGTTATTTGAACATTAACAAAGACAAGGAGAATCCTTTGAAAACATTGACTCCAACTACACAAGTAGAACCCATGCAATAGAAATACAAAGAAAAACATATTGAGAAATTCATGAAGCTATTAGAAGATGATTGGGATTCCTTAGATTTTACATCATTCATGGTTGAGTACAAGATCATAAACAAAGATGCTAAAAAGGGAAGAGAAAATGTAGTAATGTCAACACAAAATCTGGAAGACCCTTTAAAAGCATCCACCTTAACCACTTTAGACAAAGAAGAAAATTATACAACAAAATTTGATGAAGTTGATTATGAACAACCACTGAATCCAAAAGAAATGAAAAATCTTTATGGAAGAGGTATAAACTTATGAAAGAACTTGGGTATAGTGGAAAAGGATGTGGTGCTAGAGAACAAGGTATTTGCATCCCTATAGAGCCTCAGATGCAAGAAAATACTAGTGGTCTTGGTTATTGTCCCTCAAAAGCAACAAGCAAGCATTCACTTAATGTAAAAACTCTTACAAAAGATTCTTCTATGACAACTTTAACATTAGTGCATCCTGAACTGATAGACACTAGTGGTTTTGATTGTTATCTTTTGAAATAAATGAAACAAACAAAGAAATATTTGCTTAATATCAATGTCATCATGCAAAATGCTAACAATTGGATTCTGTTAGATTTTACACCTTCCTTTAAAGAAGAGTACAAAATATTTCAATCTAAAGAGCCTTCCATAAGTATAACACCTTGTACCAAGCTAGAGATATCTTTGTCGTAAAATAAAGGAACATCTTCTACTATTGATCAAGAGAGTATCTTGTCGAGACTCCTCCAAGAATATGAAAGAAATTTTACTACAAGAGTTCATTTTGTACATATCATAGAGTTCATGGTCATTCTACTAATGGATGTAGGGCTTTGAGTAACAAAATTCAATATCTTAAGGAGTGTCTAGTGCTATTCCTTGTGTTGAAGCACCTTGTTCCTCTAATTGATACTAATTTTCATTTTTTACATCAAAAATTTTGGCTCATCCTTCTCTTGCACTAAGTGGGGGCAAGGGGCTAGGCAGCCTTGTCCTCTTATTTCACTTGTCGTTGTCTCCTTTGGCTAGTTGACCACCTTTCATGTATATATAAGAGCAATATTGGGATGTGATGCCTCAAGTTGGCTCACAGGTGATGTACTAAGTTTTGGGGGAAACCCCTTATCCATTATGTAGTTTCATCCAAGAACATATGACTTGGCATAGGGATTTTCAAATAACCTCTCATGTCTTCTTCTACTTTAAAACAATTTATAGTAGCAATGGTGTTAGAAACTGCTTTAAAGTGGGGGCATACATAGACAATCATATTTCATTATGTGATTTTATTTCTTCTTGTGATGTGTCCTTTTTCTTGGTGGTATCATTGGGTTTGATTTCCTCTGACAACATGATATGTCTTTGACTTGTCCTCTCTTGGATATATTAGGCATGATGTTCCCTAAGAAGAGACCTTACATGAACTAAGAAAAATCCCTTTGAACATACCTTACATTATTTTTTATCTGTTATATGGCCATCTTGCATAACACACTTTGTTTTCATGTGGTGCATCTTGTTTTTTCATGAGTTTCAAGAATAGGAAGCTTTGCTTACCTCATGAATCTCTAAGTTCATTTTTGTGTGGTTCCTTATCAAATTTATCAAGAGGTATAGCTTTGGTATTGTTGTACATATGGGAATTGAACTCGGGCATGACTTTCCCATAGCCACTTGCTTGTTTGTGTGAGCACATACTGGCTGTGTACGTATGTGTCTCACCTCTTTGAGGGCTCGCCTAGTTGATGGCCTAAGCTTCCACTAGCCCTTGTGAGCATGCATTTTGTTTGTATAATGGATATTGTGTTCACTTGTAAGCCAACCTTTTTGGATACTCACCCATAAAAAAGCCTAAAGTTCCATTGCCTCAAAGTGAGCATACATTTTTTGGACAAACAACTTAGATCTGATCCACAACGTGCTAGACAAATAGTTGAAGCTTGATCCACCTTTTCCTTCTCTTTCATCTTTGACATTGTATGTGTGTGTATCTTGATGTTTCATATCATTCACCTTGTGTGTGTCTTGTTTTTCTTATATTAGTTTGATGTAGGATCTTGGATCCTAGGGGCTTGACCACCTCCTTTGATCCTTGTTATCCTAGACCATCCACATTGGTACACTTGGACCCCCCTTTAATTTCTACTTTAGTGTGAGTTTGAAGCAAGTTCCTCTTCTCACTAAAGTGGGGGCTAAATGTAGTGACAAAAAATGTCGCCCTTTATATTTTCACACTTAATTTGGGAATAATTAATGTTAAAATGAACCTAGAGTTTCCTTCATCTAGTGGTGTAATGTGCTTTACACATTCAAATTAGTTTTAGGATCCTTTTAAGCTAAAAAAACCTATTTTTTCCTTAATTTAGTGTTGTAAAGTTTATTTATTTGAACCTTCACGTTAAGTTTAGGGCCCTTGTAAACTAAATAAACTTAATGGTGCCTTATTTAAGGTGTTGTAAAGTGTATCCTAACACTTTCACACTAATCTAGGGTTTTATTAATTAATTGGTATTATCTATGCCTTAATTGGCCCTATTTTGCATCCACAAGCCTTATTAAATGCATTTTTTTGAAGATAATCCTGACACATCTAAAATAATGAATCATAATTCACTATTTTGGGTCATGTGTTCTAGATTTGGTGGTCTATGACTCATACACCACCTTGGGCGTATGAGTCCCACCTAGGTCTTGGCACCTAATTTTGAATGTCACATTAAACAAGACTTGTATTGGAGTTTGTGCCCTAGTTTTGAGCCATTGGGACTCACATGCCACCTTGGGTGTATGAGTCCCACTCTAATCAATACCTAATTTAAATTCAATTCTTGGGGCTATTTTATCTTCCTAGATCTAATGCCAACTTTTTGTGTCGTAATTTTAGGAAATTTGGCATAAATATTGTCATGCCCATATTTTGTGCTAGAAAAACCCACCTATTTTTTTTTACAATCATTAAATTAATGTCACTAGGAGTTGGAAGTGTAGCATTGATCAGGCTAAAAGTTGCACACCTTCAGGGAGACATCTAAATATTACCTATTAACTTGCACTATCGAGAGATTAAACCTTAATACATGATGATAAGATTGAATCCAAGTTGTGCAAAAGGGTCATTTATCTCTTTCATGCTAGAATCAATACTACTTCAATCAACAAATATTTCTTAAAGATAAAATTATTTCGGCTAGTCAAGCCCTTAGACCTTAATCATGTTATAGTTATTTGTTTGATGCTTTCGCATAGCTAATAATGCGACCATTTATTTGGTAACTAAAAGTAGTAAAATTTATCATTCATCTATGATGCAAATAACAACATAGGATAGTATTGTAATATATATTTTTTCTCCTCAACGATATTGCTATCAATAAGTCACCCATTAATCTCATGGATACAATGTTATGGGTTAATCCTTACTAAATTTTTAATGACGAGGATACCACTTTTATTAATCCATCGTTAATATATATTACACATTTCCTCCTCCTTTCAGTTATTATTGTTAGGTTGTTTGACAATAATCCCCTATTAAGACTATCAATCCTTTCAACTATGGAATTATAATCCAATCTCAAATCTACTTATATTACTATTATTTTAATTATTAATAATTTAATTATTTACATGTCCCATGTATATGATATTTATCTTGTTTAATTATTTATATATATGTACTCACTCTCTACAAGGTAAATTTAATTCTTTTTTTTATAAAATTAAGAATTAACATATGCAAATAAATTTATATATATTAATTCTTTTACATATTACAAAATATTAATTTGCTTTAAAGGGAGAGAGGAGGATTTCGAATAAAGAGAAGATTTTTTTTTTTAAAGAAACTCCACTAATAGTAATCTTTATCCTCATGTGATTTATTATTTAATTCATTAGAATCTTCTTTTGAGAGTGTGGGGGATATATCTCTTCTAATGAAATTTTCATTATCACGTCAGACGGATTTTAATATATATATTTTTTCTTCATATCATAAACCTTTATTATTTTCACCAATGTAACTAATGCTACTCATGCTAGAATTAATTATATTCCCTGTAACTTTAATATTGCTACTTGTGGCAGCGAGTGGAAATTTGCAATATACTTTACACATACCAATGCAGTCCACATTATATATTCAAAGTATTTGTTTATAATCTCAAAAATTTATACTAAACTAATAACAACATAATAGGCTATTTCATGTTATAGAATAGAATTTTTATTTTTATTTATTTATTTTTATTAAAAGCTAAACTGCTAATTATATTGATTGACTGTGGTAATTTTATAATTATCTGAAACTGTTAAAGCGAGTGATTGTGGGATCTACATAGTTCAATGTTGCAGCAATGCATATGGATTGAAAAGCATTATTATAATTGATTCTTACCACAATATTATTCAAATATTTCACTTAAATTTTTTTAATTTTTGTATATCAACTTATTGATTTTTTTATTTTTTTCCTCTTTCTCTCTGACTTTCCCTCTTACAGCCATAATTGCAGTTTGCTTCAACTCACAACTGACCAAAATTAATGCTTGAGTTTGACTGGTAACTCCCCAAAGAAGGAAAATCAATAGTAAATAACGAGAATGCTGCTCTCAAATTTAATACTGGCAGATATTAATCATTCTGATATCTTAAAGAAGATTCATTTTATTTTCACCTATCGTAAGCCATGAGCCATGATCAGAAGAGTACTGGGTTTGACGATGGATAATAGACCTAGCTGGCACCTAGATGTGGGGACGAATTCCCAACAGAGATATGCAGGTAAGAAACTAATGAACAGTAATTGTGCATAGAGATTTGCAGCCACCCTAGATATCACACTATTGATGGGGCAGTGTACTTGAGTCCCACTCCTCTACGCCACCTCCCACGAACCTGACCTCCAAACTTTCAGACTTCTATGACGGATGGGTGGAATTCAATGCCAGATAGTAGCATATCAATTCTTACTGGAAACCTACAAACTCCATCTTCCATTGCTAGGCATTGGTCTAATTTTATATGTTTATTTTTTTTATTTTTTTAAAAAAATTTTTTTTGAAACTTTCAAGTGATGCAACTAGCAGGTGCAGCGCTAATTTCATAACCTATGTTAGCATTCACCCACACCTACACCAAAATGGGAGACTACGGTCTCAAGGATCGAAATGACTGCAAAATGTACATAAAAGATTGATTGAAGTGGCTTGGACAGCCCATTCAACTGGCATAAACCAATATCTCTGGTTTTCATAACATCCTCTCGATTTGCACCAAATAGGCGCGCTAGAACAGGGTATGATAGAAAGAGGATTTTTAGTAGAAATTATAGTTGCAAATGCTCTTGAATAAGTGTGCAAATGTGGAAGCATATACAAGACGCCTGTATTTTTTTTTGAAAAATTTCTTTAAAGCTGTCATTTCATGCACCGCCATGATAACAGGATGTGCACAATATGGCTTTATTGAATAGCCTTTATAGAATTCCAAGCGAATGCACTCGGTAACTGCAAAAACCAAACTCTACAACCTTCTTTAGCATCCTCTCAGATATACTATGTTGCAATCCAAACACCCCGTATTTTGTTGCCTCATACTTTTAATTTAAAGGCTCTACCCTTCTATAAGTTCATCTTAGTTCCAGGCCCCATCTTCAGAGTCTGTCACGTCTGATTTCTTTCATATATCATTTCATACTGCAGCATTTTATTTTATTTTATTTTTCTATTTCTCACGTTGCCTTATATGTGTGAGTACGTTCTCTTTCCTTTATATGGTGTAGAGTTTACCATGAATAAGAGCTTAAATCATCTATGAATCAACCATGTAGCTTTTGATATTCTAGTAGTGATTAAACTAGCACTGAATAAGTCGCCACATGTTCAGCGCTTACATATCTTTATGATAACGCATGATTTTATCAAGTTGTCTTGCTTCTTTCCAATCTCTAGGTTGCTTTGCTAGTATCTTCAATTAAGGCTAATTTTTCCTTTGAAAAAAAAAAATTTGCTATGTTGGTGGCTGCAGTTTGCTTAGTTTATTTATCGATGCTGAGACTGATGCACACTTAAACTGGTAGGGTTGAGCCCTGCCTATAGCATAATCTTGCCTGTTTTGATATCCCTTTCTTTGTATCTTTTGCACTATATCCTTGGTTATTATTATGTATTGATTAATTTAAATCTTCCTTTTGCTTATAAAGAAAATCCTGTCACTAAAGAACCTATCTGGAGTACACCTCCTCCTATTGACTATATGTTCACTAACTAGTGCAGTCTATTTACTTTATTTACCAGTTTCTATTATATTTTCTATTCATTACATTCAATGTTCATTTACTGGGATATATAAACTATATAAGATCCAATACATACACATGTTCTCATTGAAAGAGGGATATAGCCAGTAAACATTTTTGTTGTCATTTAGACCTGTCGTGAAGCATGTGTATTAAATAATCGTATATAAAAAAAAACAAGAAAAAAAACCTCACTTGCAAGTAAAATGAGCATGGGTTTAGATTCATAAACATTTTTCAAATTGTTCATTCCATAGCAGAGATTTACATTTTTGTTTATATTTTTCACCCATTTTGAGATAAAATAAGCAAAAAGTCCCATGCATCTTTTCTTTACTTAATAATGTAATCTCCAAGAACAACTGCATTCAAACCTTGAGAGAGACTAGGAAACCTTTGTAGCACTCATTTGGAAATGGGATACAACATGACTTGCTCTATTTTGAGCTTCTACAACTAGCACAAAATACTAACTTTCAATATTTCACACAATAACTAGGAATGCAATGATCAACACATATATGAGTAAGGCTTGCTCTCCACCCTACCATAATGGCATCATGGAGCCTCGTGGGCTCTAGCCATACCCCCGAGCAAGGTTTTCTTTTAACTCCAATATGATGAATGGAGCTTTTTTCAAAATTTTACAAGTGATAAAATATGGCATAGCACCAAATTTCATGCTTCTAGTTTCTCTACTCTTTATTCTCGACCATGATCCTTACAACATACCACTTTCTTACAGAAAAGAAAAATACACAAAAGAGAAAATGGAAGAGAGAACTTATCTATTTTCTCCAAGTGAGGGAACTAAACTCTTTTATTCTTCTTCCTCTCCAAACCAAGCCATTTTCATCATTCTCTTGCCAAAGAGATGGACTCCTCTCTTTTTCTCATTCTTTCTACCATCTTCAGTCAAGTTCTCCAAGAGGAGAAGTGGGCAATGCCCAAATCTTCCATCTTCTTGAGGTATATAGGAATCCTCCAAATCTACACTCTTTCCCACAACTGCTCACACATGTGTGAGTCTTGTGCCAATTCCAAGAACTTTTTGGGGAGTGGGAGGTTGAGAGTGACAAGTCACTCTTCCCAAGCCCCAACACTTTTTGAATTCGTCACATTCATGAATGTGGACTTTTGAGGGGTCTTTTCACACTCCAAGGACAAGTTCACATGTCAAAAAGGTTCCAAACCCATAGGTATAGATCCTAGGGGTCTATTCTTGTTCAAAAACCAAGGAAATTGACTCAATAATCCATTTTTAAAACCCACAAAAGAATCCATACGAGTTTTGATCTTGACCAAGGGTTCCAACCCCAACCAAACTCACATCACATGACCTACAATTGGATTCTACTCAAACATAATCAACCAATCAATAATAAAACCTCAAACCCTTCTAAGTCAAATAGGGCTACACTTAGAACTTCCCAAAGATGTATCTGATTTGATTCCAATATTTATCCATCCTCCTATTTGCATATTTGATTCCTTAGCCCTCCAATACATTTACTCTCCTTGCTTTTAGGTCTCAGATGGAGATAAATTTATATCCTCAACAAGAAGTCTTTTGATTTGCACTTGATGGTTATCCTTTCTCATGCTAGCACCGTTATCTTCTTGACCTTTAATGTTAATTCCCACATCGACTCATTTAATTTCCTGCACAACATAATCAAGCACAGTTAGACATATTAATAAACAACATTAATTGTAAATCGAATCTTTGTAACTTTATTCATGAATCATTTACATAGCTAATTACACTTCCAATGTAATACGACACAACAATTATCTTATTTCAGATTCATCTTATAAGTTTGAATCTCATACAATAATTCGCATGCACATACATCTTCATTAAGTAAAATAACAGTGATATAACATAACGTAAAACTATAAGGTTACTGTTAGACAATTCATATCGCTTGCAATATATCTAACCATCTATTTAGGAGGAATATATAACACTTTAAGATTGTATTAGTCACATGCAAAGAGAGGCCTTACAAATATGTATAAATACAAGGTTATTTCACTCATTTTCACGTAAGACTTTCAAGAGAGCATTCCTAATAGCAAGTTTGTGATTATAGGAGTTCACAAGAGTACTCAAGAATATTTAAGAGCATATTTAAGAAATTCAAGGGAATATTTCTTTATCATTGGTTACAACAATCCAAAATCCATCATCATATCAAATTCATTGGGCATCAAGCATGTTGTTGAGCTAGTGTTGTGTTGTAGCATTCAAGATCCAAGATTAAGCATTATTCTGCATCTAATTCAAGATCAAGATCTACATTCTACATGGTCACTTCATGTTAGATTGTTGATTTGTATCTCAAGACATCATTCAAGGTATCAATGTTCATGTTTCATGTTCATTGTTTCATCATAAGGTTTAATTACCTAAACAGGGTTTGACCAAGGCAAACTCCTATTCCCTAACAATCAACATGTTTTTCTCTCTCTACATGTGTGATTGTAGATCTAGGTGTCTTGGAGCTTGAAGGATCTTTGAAGACTAAGTTGCAAGATTGAAGAAAGTTGTCAAAGTTGTCTCTGCACTTGCAAGATCATGGAAAATCACCTACAAGTTACAAATCAGGGTTTTAGACTCAAAGATTTGGAAAGTATAAAGCTACAGGAAATCACCAGAGAATACCAAAATTTTAGCCAAACCCTAAAACTGGGACTAAATCACCACCTTGGGCATATGAGTCCTAGTATTGATATTTTCCAATTTTCAAGAGATTCAAGTCTGACACTGTGAGATTCCAGTTTAGGCATAGAAACCCTAGTTTGGGACTAAATCACCCAAACTAGCATATGAGTCTTGGTGGGCTTCAAACAACACAATTTTAGGGTTTCAGAGCTTTTTTTGACCTCATCTATCTTCCAAGTGCACCTCTGCTCATTCTTAGATTATTATTTTGTATTTCAGTTTTATTTTCTAGGTCATCTAGTTAGGTTTTACATGTTGTTCATTCATTTTTTTGTCTTTCCAAGACCTAGCTTGCTGGTGAACCCCCTTCTAGTCTTTAATCACACCCTAGGACACCCTTCTAGTAGATCTCTTTCCCTCATTCCATCCTAGGATTGAGATCTCTAGGGTTTCCTTGAATGAAACTTGAATAAAATTGGTCTAGGTCCCTAAACACGAAGTTTGTGTTCCACCTCCCAAAAGGTGGGAACCTATTTTCTTTGTTTCACTACATAAACCCTAAATATCATGTAAATCCAAGGTGACAACAAGAAAAGTAATATTTAACAATGCATTTGATTATATAATTAGAAAAATAAGAAGAAGAAAAGCATTATAATTTTTTCTTGTCATTACTCTTTATATAATTATGCATTGTTATTAAATCTCTCACACTTAATGTAATGGCTTGCTCTTTTTTTGTCATGTTGGATTTTAATATTATTTAGGTTTTAGTAATTACTTAGGGTTTTGGTCTTTTTAGAGTTGCAGATTCTATGACAATAATCGATTTAATATAACTATGGCATTATTTTTGTCTAAGTTTTTTCTCAAATTTTGAACACCCTAAACTTCATAGTTTGGGTTAGATTAAAGAGGGTAAAAATTTTCTATTTATGAATTATTATAAATTTATTTTTTCAATTATTTTTTATGTTTACTAATGAGTTTGTTGTACATGTTATTCCTATAGATATTTGTGATGTTGTAATAGAAAGCTCATATTTATATGACTAAAAGATAATTTTCTATAACAGAGGGAATAAATACCATGCCACTAAGAACAATATAAAATTCATGTTGTATTGTGATTTTGGAAATAAAAAACATACTAAGATCCTAAATATCTGTGGAAGAAGAGTGGAAACATAAAACTCCTTTATGCATGGAGAAAAACATTTTTTTTAAATGTTATTCCTTGTTCAAGAAGTTTTTTCCTTATATCATTCAAATAGTTAGAAGTATAACTAAATTTGATTTGGTAGTTATATTTTGGTGCAATCTAAAGTGGAATATAGGTTACTTTTTGAGCGGTTATCCTACCCTCATTTGTTGAGTCCATAGCTTTAAGAAAATAAATCTTCCTGATTAAGGAGGTCTAATTTAGAAATGAAATAATTTTTTATGCTCTTTGGCATGTTTTAAGATAGACACAAAATTCATGTATACTAAATAAGGTTTGGGATGGTATGGTACATCTTGAAATAGTCTTTGGTGGAGGGGATGTCATTCTAAGATTGGTTTTAGTCATTGTTGGCAACACAAATATAGCTATGTTGGAAGATAAAAACATTAGATAATTGGAATAAAAAGAAAGGAAATTGATTAAATATATAGCTTCCTATGGATAGGTGTAATTTAAAAAAATGGAATCATTTCATGTTTGTATGCAAAATTTATGGATTTTTGAATAATTAGGTTAAAGAACGCTAATGAATTAAGGAATTCATTATGTGCAGTTATGCAATTCTAGAGATGTTCTATATTTTTACTTTTCACTCTCTTCTTAATAATAATTTTAGCTTCTAGATTGTAGGAGAGTCTATTTATATCATTTTTATGATTGAATTTAGTATTCTTGAGTCTTAAATCTATTTTTTGGGAATTTTGTAGTGATTTTTTTATTAAATTTATTGTAGTTCATGATTTTTGTTGTAGAGAGGGCAAGGAATTTAGCTGGGGGAGTTGTAATTGGTCTTGGAGAGATTATTTTAGTTGTGTTGAGTGTTATTATTTAATGTTAAGATATAATGAGCAATTATTTAATCCATTTTAAGTAATCAATGAGTAACAACTTTCTAGAGTTTTCCCCCACAAAATTATCCTTTAGGGTATCTTGGTCTCATTGGTGTTTGAATTTCTCATATTATTTATTGTTCTTAATTTAATATGATTACATACTTCAATAATATACTCTCACATTATATGGTTAACAAATATATTTGTTGTTAATAAAATAACTAATAAATATCCATATAGTTTATGTGTCATTAACACCCTTGATATGAACTTCAATGATGTTAAATAATACCTTTTTTAACAAACCAACTTTCCTAATAGTGCAATAAATATTAGAATCATATTTTTATGTACAATCAATTACTCTAGCCTCTTCTTCCTTTTCATTGAAGATGTTCTATTTTTCTTACCCTTATTGCTTTACTTGTGAGGATTCTTCTCTAGATGCAACTTTCATTGAGAGGACTTTGTGTGAGAAACATTACCAAAATTATCACAATATATCAATTTATATTTTGATCTTATAGAATTCACTTATTTTTCTTGGATTATTCTTCACTTATCCTTATAGAGGATGATGGACTATCTACCTCAAGGTAATGAGCATGAGTACAAGCTTCATCTATGTTCATTGGTTTCAAAAGCATCATGGGCCTACAAAGTTGGTTATGAAGGCATCTAATATACTTCTTTATGACCTCATATTGTACTCCCTTCTCCATTTGGATAACTCTTCTATGAAACTCACAAGTGTTTTTATATTCTTTCAATATTTTTCTATTTAAAAATTCATATTCGATACATTTATTTCTCTCTATAACAAATAGGATAAAATTATTTCCTAATCAACCTTTTAAATTGGTCTCAATAATTAATAGGATCTTATTTCCTTGACTCCATAAAATATAAGAAACTTTTAAACAAAGTTTGATCAACATTCGTTGATGTCAACCTACCAAAGAAATCCTTTGCTCTAATTTATTATAATTGGGCTTGCCACTATCTAATCTCTCCATGAGGATCTCTATTAGGCCTTTCATGGTCTTCATTCATTGGGAAATGCTTGCAACATGGTGATTTCCATATTAGGTAACCTTGTCTCAATATCTAAATACTCTTATTCTCTTGACAATATTCTTAACTCATTTCTCTAATTAACATTATTCAATAAAATTTTACAAAGGTAAAATTTAATTTCCACTTGACCTTGTTATGGCCATGAACATGCAAAGCATTCACAACTTTCCCAATAGAAATACTTTTCTCTAATACTACTTCATTTATAAACTAAGGCAGATGCTCATCCAATAGTTCACCAAATATATGTTTTATTGGTCAACATAAATTTTGACTAAAATAAAATTATAAGGATGAATAAGAAATCATATAAAAAAGACAAATATGAGCACCATAAAAGAGCAACACCAATATACCTTGAAGAAACCCACTTTAGGTAAAAACTTGAGAAAAATGTGAGTACTATTACACTTAGAAAAAAAATCTAATCATCTTGAGATTTATCAAAAAAAAAAAAAAATCTTATGTTGAACTCCCATGACTACTCATTTCTCCCACAACCCACTACTCTACTACTTGCACCTACATTTTGCAACCTAAATCCCTTCAAAATTCTCTCTTTGATTCTCAATTTGAGCTACATTTGACTATATAGAGTATTATAAATAATTATAAGGGACTATGAATTTGAAAATACCTAAGATCTAAAGGGAAAATGGGAAATTAGAGTGTCATGTGACACCAAACTATTTTGTAATAAATTTTCCACTTTCTACACATTGGCTTTCTTTTTTTCCCTTATGATTATGAATATAATCTAAAAATTATGAATTCACCTATTTTATGAACTATGTTATTTTATCACCCTTCATAATTGGTTCATGATACTATGGATTATCAATACTTCTTGTAAGTAATGGTTCTACCTTGTACATGGTGTGTTTTGTGTTTTTTGATTATGCAATACTGACACTTATTTAGCAAGATGAAATGTAATTGTATCAACCTCCTTATTGTCCCTAGTATTCTCTTAGAGATATTTGGATTATTGTTGTTCCTACAAGAGACATGCATCCCCAACTAGAGTCTATGTTGTTGCATGATATAGTAGTGCCTAATTGTCTTGGTTTAATCCCATTTTTTTCTTTTGGGCTCATTTTTTCCATCAATTATAACTAAATCAAGATAATCCCTAATGGGTATCCCTTCGTAAAATTCACTTAACTTTTATTCCCCATCATCACCCATGTTCTTATCAATTGCTAGAATTTTCCCAAAATCCTAGAAAACTTAAGTGTGGTGGTCTTTAGTTCAAGTTCTAAGAATTAGCTAAAATTTTAGGGTTTCAACTTTTCCATCCAAGAATACCTTTCCACTAACCTCCACTCTCTCTCTTGTGTCTATTATGTTTTTAGAATTTATCTTACTAACATTTTTCTCCTTAAACCCCTACAATTTTATGATTTACACTAAGTTATCTTGCAAAGTTGTAGTTTCAATCATTTCTTTTTGTAGCATCAAAAATTATCACCCTTGAAAATTTCACATTAGGTTTAGCTCCCCTATCTGCTTGGACCTAATTATGCATTTAATTACCCATTTGAAAAAATATTTAAAAAATTAAACAAAAGGAAATAATAAAAAGCATTTAATATTTTCCCCCAACACTTTGAGCCCCAAAAAGAATGGGTCTGTTCTAGGGCACACAATTCCCTAAACCACCTGTTTTCACCCCAATTTGAATATATCAATGTTGATATTTTATCATTTAATTTTTTTAATTTCAATTGTTTGCTATTGGTATTTTATTTTTGGGAAATTAAAATAATTTCATATAAATATTAGTCATTTTTAGCATTTGAAATACTAATAATACCAAGAAAAATTGAGCATCCTAACAAGCACTCAAGAGTAGTTAAGAGTGGAATTATTATCATTTAGTAACATTTATTCATATCAAGTATCATGTCAAGCATCGATCATGTTTTTCATATAATTTTGTTCATGTTTTTTGATCATTTTTTGTGAGCACTAACACTTGTAGCACTTCAATCAAGCTATCAATTTCTCCTTAAAGGTGATGAGTACATGACTTTAGTCCATCAAAGAATACAGATCTAAGTAGTGAGTTGTATAAATTTATCAATTCATTACTTTTTATCATTTAGCCTCTACCTTATTGAGGACCTAGGCTCTCTTTTTACTTCATCATAGCCCTTTTGGAGGTAGAAATACCAAAGTGGGGTTTGACTTAGGCAAGCCTAAATACCAAAGTGGGGTTTGACTTAGGCAAGCCTTTATATGACACAACCCTTCCCCTCAATCATGTGTGCAAGTTTTCAAATATAAAGATATTTGAAGGAAGACAAAGGACTAATTAATCATCCATGCACTTAATCCTATGAGTTTTCAAGGAATAGATACTAGGTTTTCTCATCAACATACAAAGTTCTAACAATACCCTCGGGAAGATAGGAGCTACAAACTAGGAACCTTAGGCTTGTTTTTTCAAATCTTACAAAAAAAGGAGGATGGTTTAGGGTTCACTATTCCCTAGACCAGTTAAATATGCACCAAATTTATACCCCAGGTTCCTTTGTGTCTTCCTTTCTATATTTCTGGATTTTGCTTTTATCTTGTTGTACTCAATTTCTCAAAAATCATAACAGACCACTGTATTTTCATAGTTTACCTAGGAACATCATTGCATCTTCAAATTTAGTCAACTTTTCAATCAAACAAAACACCACAATCATCATCATCCATCACATCATCAAGATTAGAACCTTGATCCACCATTTTAACTCTTCCTGCTAGGTTTGTAGTCAAGTAGATTTGAGATCATTTCTAATCCTCAAATAATTTGGATAAGTGTGATTTATATCCTAGATCCCTTTTCCCAATAAAACATTTTTAGTGAACTTGACTATCTAAAACATTTTAAACCTTCTAAAATCTGAAAAATATCATTTTAATGTGTTTGCATTCATCATTAGTGCATACATAATTTTCATAAAAAGCTTTGAAAAGGTAAAAATTTATATTGCATTTTGCATCCAAAAGGAAATCTAGGGTTAAATTTAGTCATTGTAAAGTAGGTTTAGTTCAGGATTGCATTGATAATCTACATTAGGTCATAAAAAAATATCAAATCAAATTTAAAAGTGTTTAAAACATTCATTTAGACTACATGTAGTGAAAAAGTGAAAAAAGTGCATTGTTATTGTTGCAAAAACATAAAAAGATTTCAATTTCCAAGTTTTTCAAGTTAGGATCATTAAGTGTTTGTACTGTACAATACAAAAACTACATTTCCAATTTCACTCATTGGTTGAGAGTTGTGAAAATTGCTTGCATAAGTTATCTTTTATATTGAAAAATCATAATTATATCAATTTCTAGAAATTTACTTACTGTCAGACCTGAAAAGTCACATAATATGATACTTAACACTATAAAACACATCCAAATTTTGAATTCATTAAAATTACCTTACCATTCTAAGGTGCATCATGCCATAGACTAGTCAAATTTCACTCAAATTTGAATCACAAACTTGTCTTTTATCTTTTATGTGGTTTTTCCTTATGATTCTACACTTTTTTTAGTTTGTTGTGACTATCCTCTACATTTCCTTCATATTAGGCTTATCTAAGTGTTTTGAAACTCATATGAGCTTCATAACCTAGTGTCCTATTTTTAATACCCCTGTGAGATATAGTTTCAAACTTATGGCATCTCATGGTGTAACCACATCCACTATGGACCCTAAGTTGGATAACTCTTTCACATAAGGTATTTCCTCCACCCAATCCATTTTTTATTCCATACCTCACCACACATTACCCATGACTTCCTAACAATCCAACATTTATGTCAACCTAGTGACCAATATTTCCCATGTTCTTGAGGAGAAACTAAAACAATTGGATAAGGATTTAGAAGGTCTTCAAGATTTTCTAAGCATTGAAAATTTAGCTAGAGAGACAATGCCTATTATGGATAACCTTAGGAAGTTGATAAAGAATTCTCAAGGAATAAAAGTATTTCATAGTTTAGGTCATATAGTAGATGCTAGCATCCCTATAATAACTAGTTCCACTCATACATTCACAAATTATGAAAACCAAGGAGGAAAACAAGTTTCCTCCACCACAACCATACCTTATATTCCTACATTTATACCTCCAATAGTAGCATCAACCATACAATACACCAATGGTCTAAATCCAAGCTTAGGATTTCCTAGTGTGAATCCCTATAGTTTTGTCACTTCACCCATAACATCGCCATGTTTGTCACCTCTCCTAAACATGCAACATAGTAACCCATTAGTCACTCATTCTAGTTCACAATACTCAATAAGCTATCAAAATATGTCATCTAATGATCCAATCATAAATCAACTTTTTCAAAATGTGGCATCACTTCAAAAAAAAATCTCAAACCTAAATCAACATCAAAATGGTAAACTTCCACAATATCTCACATGAAATCCTTTGTTGTTTTTCATTCTCAAAATTCCCATACCTCCAAACATTGAGATACCCCAATTTGAAAATTATAATGGTAAGGGTGATCCTAACAACCATATCTTATATTTTATAGTGTCATATAGTGATTTCATTTTTGAATATGCAATCTTGCCAAAACTTTTTTCGATAACATTGAAATACATGGCCTTGGAATGGTTTTTCTCATTTCCAAACAACTCAATAACTTCAATCACACAACTTGTTAGTGCATTTCTCTAACATTTTCAAGAAAACATTGATCTCAAGTAACATTAACAAACTTAGTACATTGTCAACAAGGACCTAAGGAAGATTATATAATGATAGCAATATCTTTACTCAAAAATCTCCTATAGTCTTCATGATGTTGGCATACAAAGAGTGTTTATAAGAAACTTGCAACCTAGTATTCAAGATAAAAATTTATTGATGAAATGTCCATCCTTTACACACTTTTGTATGGCCCTTCATGATTATCAAATTTTGATTAATTTGTACGAAGGAACACCCTCCTCGAATCCTACTATTCAATCCAAATCCATACCTAAAAAAACTTACCCATCATTCAAAAAGAAAAATAAAAACTATATTAAGACAAACACTCCTCAAACTTCCAATAACATTGAAATGCATGTTGTTGCCACAAGTAACACTCCTTATCAATTTCAGCCAAGAGATAGAGAATTCACACAATTGCTTGATTATCTTCATGCGATAATGTTAAAATTATTGAGTAAGAACCTAATTCAACTCCCTATTATTAGGCTTGTTCACACAAGTAAACCTTTACCACCAAACATTAATGAAAAATTATTTTGTCAATAACATTGTACACCTAGGCATGATATAGAATGATGTATGCAGCTTAAGAATCAAGTGCAAGACCTCATTGATTCTAATCAAATCCAATTGTCTAGTATTAATGACAAAGGAAATAAATTAGTCTCACAACCTAACCAAAACTTACAAATCACAAACCCATTACCAAGTCATTCATCCAACTTTGTGCAGTGTAGGTAGAGGGGCCCATAGTGGGGTGGGCTGCAATAGTGGGGATAGAAGTAGTCCTTAGTGTGCCCCATAGTGGAGCACCTTAATATCCAATTTTAAAAAGCTTTTATCCATAAAGTACACAAACTTCCAAATCATGTGATGCCACATTAGTTCACCAATAAAACATGACTTAGTGCACCACTATCGGTCTCACGTTTCTTTAGCCCTTTGGATACCTCAACAAAAACCATGTTGATGTGGTGTCATATTTGATGATGTGACCATAAAATTAATTTTTTTAAGTAGGTGAGTTTCCAAATTGATGCAAGAGAATCCTTGGTTCTTGGCAATCCTACATCAACCAAAAATATTTTTCATTTTAGTTTGTTTCGGTTTCAGTTCTTATTTAGTTTGAGTTGAAAAATTCAAAATTTCATCATATTTTCTCATCAAACCTTGCAGATCTATATTTACATCACGGAAATTTTCATTTTCCTTATTCTAAGATTTCAGAATTATTGTATTTTTTTTTAGCAAGTTATTGCTTCTAGATTAAACAACAGTTTCTAAGACAGAGCACCGAGTAGTTTTGAACATAACGGGTAGATTTATCTCTTATGGATCCCTTCTGTAACTTGTAGATCCTTATGATGAATTTTGAATTGTTCCATGGAGTGTTCCTAGACCTTAATTTAGGTCCACCCTTCATCCTATGCACCTGGCAAGGAGAAATTGAAAATTAAGGCTGACCTATTTCATGCACATTACATTTTCCTCATCAGAGATTGTAATGATCTTTGGCCAACGCAAAAGATTCTAGATCTTAAGATGTCATATAAATCATTGTAATAGATCATTAGGAAGGAAATTAGATGAATATTAGGTTTGATATGTAATATTTTCACTCGCATTAAGGAGCATATAGGAATATTTTATTTTGAGCATGTTGTAATAGGCATGTGAGCCAAATCTATAAGCCCATATGTTGTCGGTCAATTGTAATTGGAATCTTTGATAATAAGAATATTTGAATCTGTATTTTCCTCCATATTTTGTGTTTCTTTTGTTGTGTAACTCTTGCTACATGGTCTGGATTGTTCTCTTTGAGGATGCTCCTACCGTGGCTACACCAAATTAGTATTAGAGCGAAATTTGTTCTGTGAGAGATTGTCAGAGTTTGTGAAGTCTTGATTGAAGATTTGTTGTGGGTGGAAAATTGAGGATCTGACCTATAGTTATAGAGGACTTGTGTAAAGATGGTGAAGAAAATTTAGAGGAAATGGAGCACGTGGAAATGCAGACCCAGCTCTAACAGAGATGTTGAGAGGAATTGTTGCTAGATTAGAAGTAGTTGAAATGGCCTAGAGGAGAGGTTGACTAGTTGATGATGTGAGTGATGAAGAGGTAGAAGAATAGGAAGAAAGGGAAAGAGAAGATCAACCTGGCCTTGACCAAGGAGAAGAAAGGTTCATAAGAGCCCTAACTAGGATAAACACTAAACCACATTTCAATCCACTAGAATATAATGGTGAGTTGGATTTAGATTATTTGCTTGATTGGATAACAGAGATGGAAAATTATTTTGATTTTGAGGGTACCGCTGAAGACAAGAAGGTGAAATTTTCTTGTACAAAGTTGAAAGGACATGCATCCCTTTGGTGGGAACATTTGTAGAAAGATAGGAAAAGAAGAGGAAAGGAGACGATAAAATCATGGGATCGAATGGTGAATAAGTTTATGCTGCAAATTATCAGATCAGTTTGTTCCAGAAGTTACAAAATTTAAAGTAGGAGTTAAGTGTGATGGAGTATACTGAGGAGTTCTACAAGTTGAATATCATATCTAGACATTCAGAGGATTAGGTTGAGAAAGTAGCCAAATATGTGAATGGATTGAAGCTGTCTATATAGGATGAGATGAGTCTGATCAAGTTGTTGAGTATTGAAGAAGCATATCAATGTTCCCTAAAGGTAGAAGAGAAGTTGAACAAAAGACATGAACTGAGACAAAGAGGATGAACTTTTACTGGAGGAAAAAGAGGATCTTTTACAAAGAAAAATAAAGATAAGGAAGTCAGTAAGAATGATAATTTGTACCATAGAGATGATGGAAACTCTTACTAGAGAGGAGGTTATGATGGTTACCAAAATGATTGTTATAGAAGGGCTGAAAGAGGATAGGAGAAAAGAGTGTTCAGGGGAACTTGTTTCAAGTGTGGTGAAGGACATCGAGCATTTGAATATAATCAAGGAGAGAGAAGACAAAAGATAGAGAATAGTAGAAGAATAGCCTTTGTTGAGGAAGATCATGTCAGATCATCTAATAAACTAGAAGAAGGAGAATTATTGGTGAACAAAAGAGTATTGTGTCAAGGTGAGATGGAGAAGGAACCATTGTAGAGAAAGAACTTATTTTGGACCAAATGCAAGGTAGCTAGTAAATTTTACAGAGTGATTGTTGACAGTGGAAGCTCTGATAACCTAGTTTCTAAAGAAATAGTGACCAAATTGAAGTTGGGAAGATTGAAACACTCGAAGCCCTATCAGATAGAATGGATTTAAGATGAGCATAAGGTACTAGTAAGTGAAAAATGTTTGGTTAAATTGAAGATAGGAAATTATCATGATGAAGTTTTTTTGTGATATCATCCCTATGGATGTATGCCATGTCTTGTTGGGAAGGCCTTGGTAGTATGATAGACAAGCTATCCATGATGGAAAGAAGAACACATATACCATTGTTGCTAATGGGATGAAGTAGATTTTGTTACCATTAGAGGATGTTCCTAA
>VDFB02260287.1:0-11855 GCA_007258455.2 Sequoia sempervirens | reverse complement strand
TCTCCCTCTCTCAGGTCACTCCCTCCCACACCCTTTTCCTATCTCAAGTCTCACTTACACTCCCTCTCAATACCTATCTCTCAAGTCTCTCCCTCTCACCACCCTCACACTCTCAAGTCTCTCCCTTTGGAACCCTACCTATGTAACTCTTTCTCTCTCTCTCTCTCAATTCTCTCTCTCTCTCTCTCTCTCTCTCTCTCTCTCTCTCTCTCTCTCTCTCTCTCTCTCTCTCTCTCTCTCCCCCCCACCCTACCTAGCTAAGTCCCTCTCACTCCAACCCATTCTCTCCCACTCTCTCTCTCTTAGACTTTCCCCTCCACCCCCTCTCCCTCTCTCAAGACCCTCTCTCAAGTCTCTTCCTCCCTCTCTCTCTCCCACCTTATGTAGACAACTCTCTCTCTCTCTCTCTTAAAATTATCCCTCCCTCTAAAGACATAGATAAATGCATGCATACAAGTATAATACATATGTACATACAATCCTACATACATATAAGCATACATGTACATATGTAGATACAATCTTACATACATATAGGTGTACATACATGCATGCATTGATACATACATACAAGCATGCATACATACATACATGACATCAAACTATACATGTACATACAAACATACAAATATATAAACATACATTCAATAGAGTAGCATTTAACATAAAGCAATACATAATGTGAGTGTGTTATATTGCGCTCGCATGTCTTGCTAGACACGCTCACGTTATAACACACTCATGTTATAATATGCCTGTGTTATAATGCATGCACATTATATCTTTCTTTGGGAATCCCCAAGCCTTAGGCTTGGTATTTTCCTTGGAATACCAACCCAAAGGCTTGGAGGGCCTTCCCAACAACCAAAGATGTGTTTTCAAAAATTCTACAATATTTCACATAATTAGGTATGTGTTCACCATTAGGATTGCACATGTTTTAATATCGAACAAATCAAACACCTAGGTAATGTTAGGTTCTCTCTTAGCTATCCAGCAATGTAATTTTTTCACTTTTTGACAATGTTAAGCCTTTCATCTATAATATATTTTGTTTGTGTGTCTCTTTTTTGGTAAAAAATAGTGTTTGGTGTTTTTTTTGTTATAAACTAACTGTTGACCAAAATTTCAAATAAATTACATTTTTAGAAACTAGAATATATTCTACAATTTTTTCATAAAAAAATCAATTAGTTTCCAAAATTTTAGTGTTAGCACACCCAAAATTCTATTTTTTGGAAGTGTCCACCTAGAAAATTAGTAAAAAATCAATTATTTATTAAAAAATTATCTGAAAAATCATGCATAAACTACATATTGTTAGCTAATTTCTCACTTGAGCAATTTTAAACATACTAAAAAAAAATTCATCGTGCTAGGGACGTACAAAAGTTGCTATGTTATGTTTTTCTTACAAAAATAGCACCAATTTTTGTACATCCCTCTTTTGAACCCCTTAATCTCAACCATTTTCAAAATAAATTAGTAGTTTAGAAAGTAGACTTAGAGCACTTTGATCCTTATTTTTGTTGCATTTCAAAATTTTGAGTGTAACTATCCTCAATTTCATGTCCAAGGTTAGTATTTCCTTATTTCAGAAAGAAAAAAAAAAAGTGGCCACTTAAGCCCCCTTTTTGGCCCCCCATCTTTTTGCACTTAACCTCATGATCTTTCATATAATCTCCTTTTAGGAAGACCATGGATTCATGAGATGCATGCAGTGCCTTCAACCCTTCATCATAAAATGAAGTATGTCTATAACAACAGAGTATATACAATCAATGTTGACGTTCAACCAAATAGTTATTTGAACATTAACAAAGACAAGGAGAATCCTTTGAAAACATTGACTCCAACTACACAAGAAGAACCCATGCAATAGAAATACAAAGAAAAACATATTGAGAAATTCACGAAGCTATTAGAAGATGATTGGGATTCCTTAGATTTTACATCATTCATGGTTGAATACAAGATCATAAACAAAGATGCTAAAAAGGGAAGAGCAAATGTAGTAATGTCAACACAAAATCTAGAAGACCCTTTAAAAGCATCCACCTTAACCACTTTAGACAAAGAAGAAAATTATACAACAAACTTTGATGAAGTTGATTATGAACAACCACTGAATCCAAAAGAAATGAAAAACCTTTATGGAAGAGGTATGAACTTATGAAAGAACTTGGGTATAGTGGAAAAGGATGTGGTGCTAGAGAACAAGGTATTTGCATCCCTATAGAGCCTCAGATGCAAGAAAATACTAGTGGTCTTGGTTATTGTCCCTCAAAAGCAACAAGCAAGCATTCACTTAATGTAAAAACTCTTACAAAAGATTCTTCTATGACAACTTTAACATTAGTGCATCCTGAACTGATAGACACTAGTGGTTTTGATTGTTATCCTTTGAAATAAATGAAACAAACAAAGAAATATTTGCTTAATATCAATGTCATCATGCAAAATGCTAACAATTGGATTATGTTATATTTTACACCTTCCTTTAAAGAAGAGTACAAAATATTGCAATCTAAAGAGCCTTCCATAAGTATAACACCTTGTACTAAGCTAGAGATATCTTTGTCGTAAAATAAAGGAACATCTTCTACTATTGATCAAGAGAGTATCTTGTCGAGACTCCTCCAAGAATATGAAAGAAATTTTACTACGAGAGTTCATTTTGTACATATCATAGAGTCCATGGTCATTCTACTAATGGATGTAGGGCTTTGAGTAATAAAATTCAATATCTTAAGGAGTGTCTAGTGCTATTCCTTGTGTTGAAGCACCTTGTTCCTCTAATTGATACTGATTTTCATTTTTTACATCAAACATTTTGGCTCATCCTTCTCTTGCACTAAGTGGGGGCAAGGGGCTAGGCAGCCTTGTCCTCTTATTTCACTTGTCGTTGTCTCCTTTGGCTAGTTGACCACCTTTCATGTATATATAAGAGCAATATTGGGATGTGATGCCTCAAGTTTTCTCACAGGTGATGTACTAAGTTTTGGGGGAAACCCCTTATCCATTATGTAGTTTCATCCAAGAACATATGACTTGGCATATGGATTTTCAAATAACCTCTCATGTCTTCTTCTACTTTAAAACAATTTCTTGTAGCAATGGTGTTAGAAACTGCTTTAAAGTGGGGGCAGACATAGACAATCATATTTCATTATGTGATTTTATTTCTTCTTGTGATGTGTCCTTTTTCTTGGTGGTATCATTGGGTTTGATTTCCTCTAACAACATGATATGTCTTTGACTTGTCCTCTCTTGGATATATTAGGCATGATGTTCCCTAAGAAGAGACCTTACATGAACTAAGAAAAATCCCTTTGAACATACCTTACATTATTTTTTATCTGTTATATGGCCACCTTGCATAACACACTTTGTTTTCATGTGGTGCCATCTTGTTTTTTCATGAGTTTCAAGCATAGGAAGCTTTGCTTACCTCATGAATCTCTAAGTTCATTTTTTTGTGGTTCCTTATCAAATTTATCAAGAGGTATAGCTTTGGTATTGTTGTACATATGGGAATTGAACTCGGGCATGACTTTCCCATAGCCACTTGCTTGTGTGTGTGAGCACATACCGGTTGTGTACGTATGTGTCTCACCTCTTTGAGGGCTCACCTAGTTGATGGCTTGAGCTTCCACTAGCCCTTGTGAGCATGCATTTTTTTTGTATAATGGATATTGTG
Organism: Sequoia sempervirens; assembly: GCA_007258455.2. Classification (NCBI taxonomy): domain Eukaryota; kingdom Viridiplantae; phylum Streptophyta; class Pinopsida; order Cupressales; family Cupressaceae; genus Sequoia; species Sequoia sempervirens. The sequence goes on along the minus strand of VDFB02260287.1, from coordinate 8,155 downwards.
TTCACTTGTAAGCCAACCTTTTTGGATACTCACCCATAAAAAAGCCTAAAGTTCCATTGCCTCAGAGTGAGCATACATTTTTTGGATAAACAACTTAGATCTGATCCACAACGTGCTAGACAAATAGTTGAAGCTTGATCCACCTTTTCCTTCTCTTTCATCTTTGACATTGTATGTGTGTGTGTAACACCCGTGCTTAACCCCAAAGGACAAATAAACAATGATTATAGCACAAACTTTTTTTTAATTAACATAACATACATGTAATACACATTAAGACATAACATGAATTTCATTTAAGCGGATTCATTAACACATACATCCCTTGGGGTACACAAGGAGTCATTACGAGACTTAGATCCGCACAACGACAATAAAGAATGAAAGCCAAGATATAATCCATAACAAAATAAACATTAACAAATACAACACATACATGATTAACTCCACACCTTGAATAATAACTGCCACGACCAATATCCATACCAAGTTTAACATTACATTACAGTACAATGATCAATGATACAAAAGTGTTTCCAATCAAGAACGAAACCCATACAACAAGATAACATGATGAATACAAAGAATCATAACTGGCTCCAAGACGGATACAACTCTGATGTCGCTGCAACAGCACCAATCCACACCTCTCGATCCTTGACTGGGGACCCAATGGGGTGCGTAGCACGTTCCACCCGACCATGTGAGTCCGAAGACCCACCCCCCGTGCTGAGGAGCTAACAAAAAAGAGACCGCAACCAAGAACATCCACAATAGGGAACCACAAGACTCAACTCCATACAAAAGTATCGTAAAACTCAAGAATTACAAAGACATAATCAACAATATCCAAGAGTCATTAAAATAACTTAAAATCATAAATCTCATCACATAAACCAGAGCAATGACCAGTAACAAGTAACCAAAGGATGATCATGAAACACTTCCAAATCCACTTAATTAAAAACATAATACAATTCCAAATTGCAATTAAACAACACAATAACATCAAATCACAGTATCATAAGATACAAGATCGTAAATCAATTATAAATGAGATCATACAAGACCACAAAACATACTAACGATGAATGAAAAGAATAATCATAAATCAATTTAAATAAATTCAAACAACAATCTAAACCAACTCCCATAACCTACTTCCAGAGGAACACAATAAAGTAAAACACAAGGGCAACCAGGGGAGAGTGTCATCGCATAGCCCACATGGGTTCTCCTAGCCCTTCCTCCAAACTAAGGCGTCGGCCCCCATCTATGGATCTCCTGGCCCTTCCTCCTACTTGAGGCGCCGGCACCATAGGGTAGCTCATGCGGAGCCGATAACCTCTCATGAGGACGAGGTTATGACCTTGCCAACCATGGCCTTCTCAGCCTTCCATTAGTCTGCGAAGCACTAATGAAGACGAGGCATCCATATTTTAAATCTTGTAATGATATTACTACCCAACCCTCCTAAGTTAATTATTAGGTTATCACTTGTTTACTAACTCACTCGTGGGTTCTCCTGTGCTCTTCCCCTTACGCGGGGCGCCGGCCCCCACGAGGAGCCACTCTCCCTAGAGACCCAACAACATCAAACCAAAGAACCAAGAACAATCAAGAGTTGTACTATCATAACTTGGACAAAGAATTACAACATAAAAGCGTGCGAGGCATTACCCATCTCGCTAATAAGTACAACATCAGAGTCTCACAAAGTCTCGTACAACCCTTTTCAAAATAATGATACCAATATCTTGCCATGCCAAGAGTGCATAAAGAGAGAACATCAACTGACAATCATCTCAAGCCTCTGGAAGTCAAAAGAATGACAACCCACAAATGAGGATAAAATGAAGCAATACAGTCTCAACACAAAAAAACTTATCATATGGAAGTCTCCTCAACCAAAAGGACTCAAGCGGGCGACCAAAATAATAAGGATCCATCAAACTCATTCATTGATCAAATGTGAACTCAGTAAATAAAAATCACCTATGAAAACCAAACAACTCAAGAGATACATCAAAATAAATTCATCATAACAACCATTAAACATGGGGATACACTTAATGAACAACAATAAACAAACAAACACTTTCTATCCATCCGCAAGGACCAAAAATCTAATCACAACCTTATGACACAAAAGAGCTCCCTCCGATAAAATAAAATAAAATACATAATCAACTTGATACAAAGCAACCGGCTCAAACCATCAAATCAACCATGAAACAAGTAAGCATCCTTATAGAGAATTTACGAAGAAGGGAATAAGGAGATAGTCATCATTTAGAAAATCATCTATTTTACATAAACCCTACATTTATCCAAATATACACAATCAACTCAATAGTAAGACATTTCTTCCACATATAAAATACTAAGTAATCACTAATACTCAAAGTATTCTAAGTTAAATAATCTATCAATTTCTTACTCACCTAAAAGACTATATTTAACAAACTACCTTTTTGCTAATCCACAAAGAGTGATAACATTCTACTAGCATTTAAAGCTTACTTTATATCTTATCTCTTCCATTATTGAGGCATCATTTAAGTCGAACTGAAGAAATACTACCACTATAGGTATCCATATATACATATAAAGACATTTCATCAATTAACTTCTTTAGAAATATTCCAAATAAATAAATAGAGCTATTACCTCTTTTACTCACACATAACCATTACTATTGGAGCAATCCTCTAAAAATTTAATGTTTCTAATTCCATTAATTGAGAACCCAACAAATTCACCTTTAAATAATTTATCAAATACAAGCATTTAACGAAACCTTTTGATTAAGCAATTATCAATAATTATGACCTTGTCAAGCATTATTCCTTCCCTCAAGACTAATTACTCAACAATAGATATCTAAAGTAACAATATTCCCTTGGGGCTCTTATAAATAAATTAATTTTCCATATTAATTATTCTCAAATTTACTCTTCTACCTTATAACAACTTAAGAAACTTCTCAAATAACTAACATAACTCTTTAACCTAACCACATAACTTATTTAGTTAGATTCGTTAAACAGTGTTTCAAGGTTTTGTAATGATACTTATTCCAAGAACTACCAAAGCGACACCTAAATATACTAAGTTCATTTATCTTCCTTTCTATTCGAATTTCTCATTATTCATCAAGGAATTACTTTGTTACAAAACAATTTTCATCAATTTCTACATACACAACATGAATACAATATTTACTTCAATATAACTACAGTGAGAAATGAGAACATTTTGTTATTTATTTATATATCTATGAAGAACAGATTATTGTTTGAAATGCCTTCTACCAGATTATTACCTATATATATATATATATGACTATAGGACTATACTATACTTAGATCACTGCCTATGAATCCTACTATCACTTCAACTTAATCTTTTCACTACTTAAAACTGCAACGAACTCAGCAATATCCTGGAACAGTGACTATCATCTAAAGCATATACACATACTAATCAATTCATGAAACTGGAGAGATTATTTAAACTATTAAATTTCCCATTATGACCAGGTGAGACGGCTGAGACAGATCGTAAACAGAATCAGAGAGTTTTATTTAAATCTATACACTCTGCCACTGATAGGTTATCTAAGAAATCAGAGAGGTTATTAAATTTACTGCACCTTTGCTAGTCTAAAGTTGCAGCTGTGATGGAAAGCCAATGATATCAGGGAGATTATATAAATTTAGATTACCAGACTATGCGAGGGAGCTCATCTAAATGCCGTATCCAATAACATCAATTTCTCTCAACTTCGACTGAACGGAGGTAATTGGCAAAGGCTTGAAACATTGCGCAGACCAAGAGAATTAAATAATCTTCTCATTGGTCCTCAATTTCATCACTTGAACAATCTGCTCATTGACGGCATTAGAGAAGGCACACGAACCAGGCTTCCTCCAAGTTTGAGATGGTTACGGTTGCAAAAATGTGAGAAGCCATTTTCCTTCAGTTTTGCGGATAACATTTGAGAGTTGAAATTAAAATCAGATTGATGACTGTTATTTTATAATTGTGCAATACCAATAATCAGTGCCTTTGGAATATTAACCATGCTAGCCTGGCTAAAATTTAACTCATCCCTAGCATTGACGACTACTCTTTATTGGCTACAATTTCAAATACATCAGCTAATCACTTAATATTATTGGATTTTCAGTTATCATGTGATCTAGATTATTTATATCCATTATATAAGAGAATTTAAATTTGTAGCAGCGTATTCTCAACATCCAAAAAAAAATCCTGGGAATGTTAATAATACAGTTTGTCTAACACACTAGAATTACTACCTTGACAAAGCCGCTGAAATCAATTCTTTTTGACAGTAAACTATACTGTAAATTATACGCACAATGATAACATATGTGAAGTATAAACTGTAATGTGAGTATATATATTTACAGGGAAAGGCATGATTGAACGCACTCAATATCCAAGATTTTATTTGTGTTTAAGGCGTACCTTTTGACCTAAGGCATCTGAGAAGTGGCTCATCTGATGAAACAACAATGCTCACATTTTCTACCATCGCCAGTATTCGGTCATCGAACCAGCACATGACAAAAGGCGTGATTCTTCCTTTTCTCGACCAGAAGATGGTACTTTGCAGTTACTACTCCATATGGTATCGATGGCTTCCTCCCTTGCTTCCATTTCATCTATTTTTCCTTCAGAATTCGGTGTACCTCTCTGCTGTCCCTCCATGTCATTTTCTAAAAGAAACATCATCTCTGTCTTACAATTCAAAAAACCCCTCTGCAAACGTGCAGTCTCCCCCTTATTTTCTTTCTTGGTCAGTTACCAATCCCCCAACCAATTCCCCCTCTATAACTAAATATAGCTATTATTTATTTTTGCAAATTCACCCGTTCTCTTTGACTTCCAATTGCTCGATAGGTGAAGTTTCTTCCCGCTTTTCTTGCTTTAAAACCCTTCGGCTTCCTAACTTCTTAACCATTCAAATTTCTTATTAAAATAATTATCTTTTCATCTTTATTAAATTGCAAATCACATTATTTTCCTAATAATAATTATCCCCCACAAGATAATCTTTTATTATTTAAAATAAATAAATAAATGTGTAATTATTATTTCACAATATTGACTTGTTATATACAATTTCACTTCTAATTTTATTTAAATTATTTCCTCAATATGTTTAATATGATAATTTATTTAATTCAAATATCTCGCTTAGCCAAGCCATTAAAATCTCACTATTAAATTTATTAATTGAATTTAATCATTAAATGATAATTATCTTTCCTCAGCTAATCCGATTACTTTAAATAACTAACTCCCAAAGATAATTCAATTAATGTTTATTATTGAATCTAATTCTTTATTTAATTCCAAATAAAACAAGTAACTTTAAAATTAAATTAACCTTATTAATCAAATCCAAGCATATTATTAGTTTTATCTCATAACCTTCAAATTAGATTAAATAATAAAATCATGACATTACCAACAACAACTCACTCGACATCAATGACGACTGAAACGGGGCACTACAGTGTGTATCTTGATGTTTCATATCATTCACCTTGTGTGTGTCTTGTTTTTCTTATATTAGTTTGATGTAGGATCTTGGATCCTAGGGGCTTGACCACCTCCTTTGATCCTTGTTATCCTAGACCATCCACATTGGTACACTTGGACCCCCCTTTAATTTCTACTTTAGTGTGAGTTTGAAGCAAGTTCCTCTTCTCACTAAAGTGGGGGCTAAATGTAGTGACAAAAAATGTCGCCCTTTATATTTTCACACTTAATTTGGGAATAATTAATGTTAAAATGAACCTAGAGTTTCCTTCATCTAGTGGTGTAATGTGCTTTACACATTCAAATTAGTTTTAGGATCCTTTTAAGCTAAAAAAACCTATTTTTTCCTTAATTTAGTGTTGTAAAGTTTATTTATTTGAACCTTCACGTTAAGTTTAGGGCCCTTGTAAACTAAATAAACTTAATGGTGCCTTATTTAAGGTGTTGTAAAGTGTATCCTAACACTTTCACACTAATCTAGGGTTTTATTAATTAATTGGTATTATCTATGCCTTAATTGGCCCTATTTTGCATCCACAAGCCTTATTAAATGCATTTTTTTGAAGATAATCCTGACACATCTAAAATAATGAATCATAATTCACTATTTTGGGTCATGTGTTCTAGATTTGGTGGTCTATGACTCATACACCACCTTGGGCGTATGAGTCCCACCTAGGTCTTGGCACCTAATTTTGAATGTCACATTAAACAAGACTTGTATTGGAGTTTGTGCCCTAGTTTTGAGCCATTGGGACTCACATGCCACCTTGGGTGTATGAGTCCCACTCTAATCAATACCTAATTTAAATTCAATTCTTGGGGGTATTTTATCTTCCTAGATCTAATGCCAACTTTTTGTGTTGTAATTTTAGGAAATTTGGCATAAATATGTATAAATACAAGGTTATTTCACTCATTTTCACGTAAGACTTTCAAGAGAGCATTCCTAATAGCAAGTTTGTGATTATAGGAGTTCACAAGAGTACTCAAGAATATTTAAGAGCATATTTAAGGTATTCAAGGGAATATTTCTTTATCATTGGTTACAACAATCCAAAATCCATCATCATATCAAATTCATTGGGCATCAAGCATGTTGTTGAGCTAGTGTTGTGTTGTAGCATTCAAGATCCAAGATTAAGCATTATTCTGCATCTAATTCAAGATCAAGATCTACATTCTACATGGTCACTTCATGTTAGATTGTTGATTTACATCTCAAGACATCGTTCAAGGTATCAATGTTCATGTTTCATGTTCATTATTTCATCATAAGGTTTAATTACCTAAACAGGGTTTGACCAAGGCAAACCCCTATTCCCTAACAATCAACATGTTTTTCTCTCTCTACATGTGTGATTGTAGATCTAGGTGTCTTGGAGCTTGAAGGATCTTTGAAGACTAAGTTGCAAGATTGAAGAAAGTTGTCAAAGTTGTCTCTGCACTTGCAAGACCATGGAAAATCACCTACAGGTTACAAATCAGGGTTTTAGACTCAAAGATTTGGAAAGTATAAACCTATAGGAAATCACTAGAGAATACCAAAATTTTAGCCAAACCCTAAAACTGGGACTAAATCACCACCTTGGGCATATGAGTCCTAGTATTGATATTTTCCAATTTTCAAGAGATTCAAATCTGACACTGTGAGATTCTAGTTTAGGCATAGAAACCCTAGCTTGGGACTAAATCGCCCAGACTAGCATATGAGTCTTGGTGGGCTTCAAACAACACAATTTCAGGGTTTCAGAGCTTGTTTTGACCTCATCTATCTTCCAGGTGCACCTCTGCTCATTCTTAGATTATTATTTTGTATTTCAGTTTTATTTTCTAGGTCATCTAGTTAGGTTTTACATGTTCATTCATTTTTTTGTCTTTCCAAGACCTATCTTGTTGGTGAACCCCCTTCTAGTCTTTAATCACACCCTAGGACACCCTTCTAGTAGATGTCTTTCCCTCATTCCATCCTAGGATTGAGATCTCTAGGGTTTCCTTGAATGAAACTTGAATAAAATTGGTCTAGGTCCCTAAACACGAAGTTTATTTTCCACCTCCCAAAAGGTGGGACACCTATTTTCTTTGTTTCACTACATAAACCCTAAATATCATGTAAATCCAAGGTGACAACAAGAAAAGTAATATTTAACAATGCATTTGATTATATAATTAGAAAAATAAGAAGAAGAAAAGCATTATAATTTTTTCTTGTCATTACTCTTTATATAATTATGCATTGTTATTAAATCTCTCACACTTAATGTAATGGCTTGCTCTTTTTTTGTCATGTTGGATTTTAATATTATTTAGGTTTTAGTAATTACTTAGGGTTTTGGTCTTTTTAGAGTTGCAGATTCTATGACAATAATCGATTTAATATAACTATGGCATTATTTTTGTCTAAGTTTTTTCTCAAATTTTGAACACCCTAAACTTCATAGTTTGGGTTAGATTAAAGAGGGTAAAAATTTTCTATTTATGAATTATTATAAATTTATTTTTTCAATTATTTTTTATGTTTACTAATGAGTTTGTTGTACATGTTATTCCTATAGATATTTGTGATGTTGTAATAGAA